>WOGN01001016.1:0-20885 GCA_015342105.1 Leptinotarsa texana | reverse complement strand
ATCTCAGAGCCTGCAACTCAGTGGAATGTTCTCTCCTGAAGCCGAATTGCTCATCAGGCAGAACATTTCGGTCCTCAACTTCTTCGTTGAGCCTTTGGAGTACGACTCTTTCAGCCAGCTTTGCCGCCGACGAGAGCAGACTAATCGAGCGAAGATATTTCCATTGTGAAAATTTTGAGATTTTATACATGACACGGTGCTGTGACGCAGTAGCCAAGACAATGTGTGATCCACAGGTGGAATATATGTAAGTAACGGCTAGTTAATGGTCTTTTAGCTGTCTAGTTTGACATTATCATGTCTATGATCACAGTCTAATCAATATTCTGTGGTTTAATTTTCAATCTTTCAATTGGCTATTTTTGCCTACTGATTGTGAGGTATAAAATGTGATAAATTTTAAACTTCAGTACTTTCATCAAAGATCCAAGTATACATGGTACTAATAGCTTTTACCGCTTCAATAATGTTGAGAAGATTCAATTTGCGAAGTAAGTTTACTAATTGTTCCAACCTAACAAATCATAAAACCCAGTCAGTATTTATTATGACTCATTTTTTCTAAGATATTTGAAACTATCAATGTATATCTTCGAAATCGACAATCTCTTTACAGACATTGAAGTTCGTTGATACCTACTGAAATCCAGGAAATTAAAGGATGGAGGAAAATAGTGATGGTATTTTTGTGAAAAGTGTTCAGACCCTTTTGAAAGATGGTAAAACAAGTGATGTTATAGATTTATTTTATAATATTGAAAACAGTTCCAATGTTAAAAATAGCTCATGGGACCTAATACCAATCATTACAGAATATTTAACGAGTCAGTGCGAAAGAGATAATGAAAAAGTGTTTAAATGTTGTGAACAATTAGTGGACATCATAGCAGATCAGTCAAATCCTGAGGAAGTCTTGTTGCAATTCATAGAAGAAATTGAAGAGTGTACAGATGACATAAAATTCATGACATTACTAAAACCTTTGAAGAAAGTGTTAGTTCGTATTAGTTCAAGAAAATTGATTTCCTTTGCTTGGGGGTTTAATGCAGTACAGTCATATCTGTCAAAATGTGAAGGACCTGATAGCAGAGGTTTGGTTGGGAAAGAAAAACTATGTTTAGACTGTGATGAAAAAACTATTAGAATTAGTATATTATGCCAAGAGGTGGTGCTTTTCTTTGATAGCCTGCTTGAAACAATTTCTATAGTTGAAGATGTTGAAGGTCGAATAGGAGTTATTAGGAAATATTTAATTCGTCTCTTAGCAAAACCACTTGTTTTTTTGGATATGGAAGTTTTCGAGGGTATTAAAAGTAAGGCAAGAGTCTTAGGGGAAAGAATTATTATGAAAATATTTCAAATTTCAAGTGATCCCTTATCACTACTAAATTTGCGTTTTTCAAAAAAAAATATAGAACTCCTCAATTTGAATACATTGGGCATTGCTTCTTTATTTTATTTAGTCTATACAGAATATGTTTTGATTGAAAGAGTACCTAAGGTGTATAGTTCTGTATATTTTTTTCAAAGTAGCTTGCATCTTGTATCCACACTTTTGAATGAAGAACACCAAATCCTAATTGAAAAGGGTCTCAAGTTATCTGTTACCTTGCTGCAACATGTTAAATTTTCAAAACTGTCGTATTCTCTCTTGGATTGTGATGATCACAGAGAGTTTTGCAAGAATTTGGCTAAAATCATTGTTTTCAATGAATATGACTTTTTGAGAAAGTCTGCATTAAATACTTTCAAAATGTATCTTTTCTCATTTGAAGTTAAAGGATTTTACTTGATCGTTTACAATCTGATATCTGAATTAAACCATTCAGGTCTTATAGGGTATACCATAACCCAGTATAAAGATCTTTTATCTGAAGAATTTATGAACAACGAAAATAATTTTTCAGATTTTCTCAAGGGTCAAAAACTTCTATCTATACTTAGGAAGTTCTGTTATTTGCACAAAAAAGAAGAAAGTGATTTGATAGAACTGTTTGATCAAATCATGGCATCTCTCAATTTACTTCTTTATTTAGCTTTGAGGGATAAACAAAACGTAACAAAAATTTGGGATTATTTTGGACAACTTGAAGATATTTACTTCAAGCCATTGAGAAAAGGAATTGAGCTTTCAAGGGCTCACTATCAACTTAAAATTAAGGAAATTCAGGAAGAGGTGACAACCAAAATGAAAACAAGTGAAGTTTCTGTTACTGTTTCTGGCCAAAATTTATTAGAAATGACTGCTCAAGAGAAGTTGAATGTTTTTAAATCCTCATTAACTGCTTTTGACCTCATTGACAATCTTCTGAGTAGGCTTATCGAGTATATTGAATGTAAAAGATGATTGTTATATAGAAATTTTCAAATTCATGTCGAATAAATAATATATGAGTTTGATAAATATTTTTATTTGTCTCCACTAAAATAATTGCTAAAGAAAGAAGTTATAAAATCAGGCGTAATATACTTTTCAAAATATTAATCAAGATAATAAAGTTGCAAGTTCCCTCTCTCGCTATTCTTTTAGTTAGGTAATATATTGGATTTTCAAAACAAGAAGTAAAAGTAATAAGTGTAATACATAAAAGAGTATCAGATGTAAAAAAGGCACACAAAATGTAGGTAGGTTCAGGTCCTTTTTTGATCCCTTTTAAGCACTTAATTACAAGAGTACAGTTAGCAAACTCGGAAGTAAATTAGATGGACATTTGGACAAAAACCTAAAGGAGAAATAAATCTAAAATTTTTATGATATATCACAATGTCTGAAAAGTGATAAGTAAAGATGAATGAAAAGATATAGCAAACAAGGATGACATGATAACTAGGAGGAAAGAAAGTTCAAAAATTAATACAAAAACTACAGAAGAGAAACAATGCAGCAATGTGCATCCTTCTTAGTAATAGTGAAGTTGTTCAATTGTGTCAATATGATCTAATTGTCGATCATTGTTACTTAAAAAAATCACTACAAATCAAACATTGGTGCAATTTTGGCATCATTGTTTGTGTTTAGTCTAATCAGCGTTTTCTAAATACGATCAAGTTCTTTTTGAACTGAAAGAAGATCAACCCTCAAATAATTATGGGAATTTGGAATATATAACAGGATAAATTTTGCTTTATTGCAATTTTAGAAAAAATATAGTAACACAATATTTGAACACGTTGAGCTTTCAGTACTCAGTCTTATTTCGGGATGAATCACCTTTGTATAAACTTCTAAATATTCACGATCTGTTGGAATAAATCTTAGTATTGAAAAAAACAAGAATAACATATAATGTGTTGATAAATCAGTCCATCAGAAACAAAAATATTACACCACTGTAAAATGATTTTTATAATCACATTAGTTATATGCTTGTGATGCACTATTTGGAATCTTTGGTGTAGTAAAGAATATTACTGGAGTTTTTTCCCCAACACCAAACCGTTATTTCAACACTTCGACACGTGATTCGATCACCAAGTGATCATCTCCAAGAGGAAAATCAAACTTGAAGATGATCACTTGGTGAGAAACTCATATCGAGGTGTTGAATTAACGGAGGAAGATCAAACTTGAAGATGATCACTTGGTGTTCGAAACACGTCTCGATGTGTTAAAATAAAGGTTTGGTGTTAGAAAATACTTCAGTAATATACAAATTAATTATGATCAAAAACTTTTGTGAATGTCGCAGCTTCAGGATAAAGTTTCAGATAGTAGAGATCTTCACAGAAAAGCACCAAATGAGTCAATTCTATCATAGTAAATGGGATAAGTTTCACAATTGGGAAACATATTTTAATAACACTTCATTGTTAGATTATCACTTGATATTTTAGCTTACTCAACCTGCTGCTTAACAATTTCAGCAAGATTGAAATCTTACGTCTTTTGGTTTGAAGTCAGCCCCTGTGCTTCGACTCCTCGTTGTCTGTTGCTGTTTGACTTCCGGACACTACTGTCTGCAGTATTTACTTGGTAGTCTGTTGTGCCTGACTGGTAGCGGGTATGCGTGTGGACAGTGGACTAAGTATGTTTGTGTGTGAGATACTGCATTTTGTATGTGTTCATGTATCTATTGATCGAGTATCGTTACACTTACTCGGAGGTAGTCTTTTGTTTTGTTCGGACCTCATGTGCTTGTCCCTTTCGCGGAATCTCTGGTCGTCCCTGTTCAGTGTGTCATGGATTTCTAAGATCTTCTGGAATCTAAGATACAGGTTCCGGTAGATGTGCCGGGTGGGTATGTATCTGAGAGCGTTTACGGTCATGTCTAAGTAGAATTTCCTAAACCTTTGGATCTGGAGTCTGTATGTTTCTGCTCACTGGCCACATGTAGTGGGGGCATACAGAATGAAAAGAATATATGAATGTAACAAAAAATCGAAGGACAACGAAAAAACCATCGAAAGTGGAATGATCTGGTTCAGCGGCTTATTGACTTGGGTGAATAGAAAATTAATATTCTGAAGGCTGCTACCACAAAATTTACATTCGTAAATGGAGCATGAAGGTGTATGAAGTTGAAAAATTGATAAGGAGTGATGCAGATAACAACTCACATAAACCTAACTGTACCATTGTTAATTAGTGAAATTTTTGGCTGATCTACATTATGATTAGTTTTTACTTTTTAATTTTGATTCATACAAGAGAACTGAATTATATAATTGATAATATGAAGGAAATTTGAGAACAAAGTTGTGAGATTTGAAACTTGAGTATTGAAGCCTAACTGCATGATATAATTATTGATACAGAAACGCGACTTAATAATATATTTTTTAATCCAGCGTTAATAAATTTGCAAAGGTTTGCCCAAGTATAATTGAATAGAACTGGCCGATACTTGATGAAAATCCATATTAAAAAACTAATTAATACAGTATCAATTAGTTTTTTGCACAAATATCGTGAAAAAATAGGAGCATATCAATGATTGGGATAATAAATAGTTCAAACTACAGCAAACCAACCGAAACAATACACTTTGTATTGATGATTTGGAATGAATATTCAATATGGTTTACAGAGGAGATAAAATAATATTTGATGAAAAGGAAAGAACATAGAAAACTGAAACATTTGTCAAATTTTGACCTCAAATCAAGTTGAGAGAAGCCATTTGGAATGCATTATGAAACAATTTGAATAACCAAAATAAATAATTGAAAAATTCTATAAAAACTAAAACCAAGATGTTTTGGTCAAAAAATAAGAGAAAGAAATAATCTTTCACCATCTTTCCGAAAGTAACTGGTACCAAGGTTAGACATTTTCAGCATATCGTTCATATCAAGATAGCGAAGATCAACAAGTATAAAACTGATAACACTCAACTTTATCACAGCTTTGTCAGAAAAAAAGTGAATCTCGTACAATCACGGTTGATAATGTTCTATTACAACTCACAAATGAATGCAAAAATTTTGGAGTTATAATCGACTCTGACTTGCGGTTTGAGAAACAAATAAAACTTGCATATTCTTCATTGAAACTTATTTATGGACACAGACACATACTCACAAAACAGATGAAAACAACTCTCTGTGATGAAATGGTTTTATCGCGCTTCAACTACTCGGATACATTATATTTCCATGTTTAACCGAACAGTATGCTCAGAAAATACAAAACTCATGTTTACGGCTCATTTACGGAATTGGGAAATATTAAAGAATATCCCATTAGATACGGGGTGGATCACAATGGAAAATATACGGATATTAAATGCTGCTAATTTATATAACAAAATTATACATACCAAAACGCCGCCTTATCTGTACAGGAAAATCACTTCGTACTGATGTTCACAATCTGAACGTCAGATTTAAGGGTACTCTTACCCTAGTTTTGAAACTGAATTTTTCAAGTGATCTTTTAGTTATGATGTCTAGTGATCAACCTGTTACCAAAAGAAATAAGGAATTCAGAACTTTCTGTTTTATGGAAAAGATTCAAACTACTCCTGTTCGAAAGCCAACTTTAAGTATCAACTGCCCAACCCTATACATTTTCATCATTATGAGACCAGAATAAGTCTCAGTAATGGACGTCTTCTCCAGCATCATAATAGATATTTGAACAAACCCATTTTTTTCATGTATTACTTTCTTTTTTTCTTAGCTTAGGTAGAATCTTTTTGAGGTTGAGTGGAAGAACAACTCAGAGCACTTGTGCTCTGCAACTAGCTTTGTAATTTATCAAAATTTTGTATGTAACTACAGCTGGGAAACAAAGACGATTATTATTATAAGAAATAGGAACTTCCATTTTGTGTGTTTAGAAACTTGCGTTTCGAACAACTTAACCATGCCACACAGTCCCCTACGGCTCTGAGGAATGATTGATTCTCCACAGCCCCCTACCACTCTAAAGAATGATTCTCCACAGCCCCTACGACTGTGAGGAATATATCTGATAGACAAGAGCTTCATGAAGGATACACCGAAATATGTCCTGTGGGGTCCAATAAAAATAAACAAAGATTCATGTTCCATTGTGGCCCAAAACTGGATAACCTACCTCAAGAATTGAAGAATAAGATAGTTGAAATTTCAACTACACCCTCAAGCAGTTGATAACGGAATACAAAGGTTCAAATTGACTGAAATGAAAAAAAAGTTTGATGTACATGTATTTCATCTAATCATCATTAACGGAATCTAAGAATTATGTTACACAACCACATCAGACATGTATCACAAATAGTTTAACGAATATACTTCATCAACTGAACATCTGGTTATCAATTTTGACAAAAAAATGTCGAATGCATATTGTTGTGAATGAATATTTTCATTTTAAACTCTTATGTACGAATATATGTTTATAATTAAGCAAACAATGAAATTTTCTAACGTCACAAACTTAATTGATTAAATCCATTTCCAAAATTGGAAAACTTGATTCTCAAAGTTATCAATTCTGTTTCGTTTAGGTACCTCCAAGCTAATAGTATGGCAAGTAACTCGTTTGAGCTCTACAGATTCCTCCAACACCAAAGAATGTAATGGACCAACATATGAAGATGACATTAAAAATAAAATATTAGCAGCATCTCTTCCTTTTGTGCCTGAGCTAGGATGGTCCAAAGAAGCTATAAGCAATGGAGCCGAATGTATTGGATACCCTGGAATCAGCCACGGAATGTTTACCAGAGGTGGAGCAGATCTAGTACACTATTTTCAAACTAGTTCAAATTCAAAATTAGTAGACATCTTGAAAAAGGTAAATTCTATTTGTCGGCCAGCCAAAAATTCTTCAGTGTTATTCTCAATTAAATATTTTTGATACTTGTGAGAAATGGTGAAAAGTTCATATAGTTTTTGATAAAATTTTATGTCATTAAAAATAAGTGTTTCATTAGCAAAGGCAGGAGGAAAATCTAAATATAAAACTGTCAGATATGCAATCAACATTCATAATAAGGTACTAAGATATAAAAAAGTAGCATAAAAACATAGTTAAAATACAATAATATTTGCTATATCCTGAAATATTTTTATTACAACTCTCCTTTATTAATTATCTGGTTAAATTCGAAGTTTTATACGTTTATACGCCAGCATGAAAAAATCTGAAGATACAAAGTCACTTAAATTTGGGAAAAAGTTGCCCATTTTAAAGATTATTTGAATTTAAAATTACTTGAATTTACTAATCTTCGAATCCTTAGAAAGGTGTAGCATATTCTTCATGTTAGCACTTTAATAGTTATTTGGGTCAGTTAGCTATTTATACCAGCAAATAGAGCAGATCTCTAAACAGATTATTATGACATCACCTTCACATTAATAAATGAAGAAAACAACTTGAAAAAAATTAAGTTCAAACCTACATATTTTTTATATTAGTTACTGAAGAAATTATATTAATGTGGTTGAAATAGAAACTGGAATACTATTTCAGTAATCGTATCAGCAACACTGAAATATCCTAAAAAAAGTGTAGAAAATTTAAAAAACATTGCGAGTATGAAATTGGTTCTTGCTTAGACCAACTCAAAATACTTTTATTCAAAATGTTAGCTTTTAAATAATCAATTTTAACAACCTGACTTTTCTTATTATGACAACCTTATGCTATCCTGTTTTTTATAATAAAATATATCGACAGGTATAGGAACACATATACAGGAGGAGCCAGAATGGTCACCACACGTGCTTAGGTTACTGTTACTGGGAGAACAACAATGTTCAATAATACTTTTATGGGAATGTAGGCTTTCACGGCTGACGTCAATGTTTTGGTTAGTTTCCAGGTTTTGGCGTGGTCTTATTTGGTTACAACTTCCAAAGACTTCAACTGCAACTGCAGCAGTCATCTTCAGTGGCTTGGTCGAAGTGCTGTTTTTGATACGTCAAGGAGAGTACTTCAACCACGCCACCGAAGATGACCACCGCAGTTGCAGTTGAAACGTTCGTAGATTGTAATCAAAGAAAACCACAGCAAAACTCGGAAACCAACTAAAACAATAATATTTTGTAACCTGTATTTTATATTAAATATTTTTTTAGATTCAGGAGGAATGTAAAGAAAATCCTATACTACCAGGAGAGTTTGCAGAGAAAGCCATTCAGGCCCGCTTGAAAATGATACAGCCCTATATAAGCAAATGGCCACAAGCTATAGCAATTATGTCATTGCCACCAAATGTACCGAATTCTTTAGCAACACTCTTGACCATGGTAGATGACATTTGTTATTATGCTGGTGATAGATCAGTTGATGTAAGTTCTATAATTACATAGTCAGAATTTTCAACATTCCATATACTCTTGTTGTATTGAGAATCAATATTGACATGAAAATAGAAACGTAATAAATGATTCGTCAAGTAATTTTGAACCAGAAATATCATTGTTATAAGCAGAAACAGCTTGGAGTAATACTTTCAGTTATTTTTGAATGAGTCAGTAATCAATTATTTTTGAGCATTATTCATACAAGTAAATACTTTCCTTATAAACAAAAGTATCACAATTTTTGAGTTGATCTGTCATTCAATAACATTTCATTCAGTATATTCAGGTTAATTTCAGAGAGAATTTGAAACTATATCACATTTGTATTCATTGATAGAAAACTCATTTTTGCAATTTTCAATTTCAAGTTTTGTAGAATAATAAAATTAAAATAAAACCAAAAAATATGTATAGAAATTAAATAAAATCATACTAGGGGCATTGCTGTATTAAACTATATCATTTTGATTTAAACAATTAATTTTAAAAGATTGTAATATTGTTCCAAATATATCTGAAGTCTTTTGGTTCTGTTCACTGGAGTAGATATCACACCAATTGTATCTTGTGTTTGTGTTTGATCTTTTTTGAATAGTATCCTAGAACATCCTTCGAGTATGTTTTGGGGGGAAGATCCTTATATGTAACCTCTATTCCAATAAATGTGTAATTTGTATTCAAAGTGGCGGAGACTAGTAGAACTTTTTACTTCAAAATAGTTTTCCAAACTTCTCAGAAGCTATCTTTGATGTTTGCTTAAACGCTGCTATACCAAGGATTGTGTGGCGCTCACACTGGAATTTTTATCATTTATCTGGTTATTGTCACCCAAGTTAAAAGTTCCTCAAGATTTCAAGTTATAAAATTTCTTGTGAAAAAACTATTTAGTCTTCTCAGTTTTGAAAGACTTCATTTTTTTTTCTGGGTAGTTCAACTGGTATCTGAGGAGGATAGGAATTGCTGGAGTTTATAAAGCTACAGAACTGTACATGATTCAGGATAAGTCAGATGAATTCGTAAACACATGGGCTTTTTTGAACCGCCGTCTAGCAGAAGCTGTGCAGTTACATGACTTATTGTGCAAGTCCGAGGTCACTAGTCAATCTGCCAAGGAAACAGTACAGTCTGTGTTTATTACAGTAAGTTATTGCTCTGAAGAAATGTCACATATTTTATTTTGAATTTCCCATTGCTTGAAATCAGAATGTCAATATCATCATTAATATCAAATGTCGTTTTTGCTCCCTTTCCTATTAAAAACATTTGATATTAGTTGGATCACCAATTATTTCAATTGAGTCTGTTTTTTTTCAGGCTCGTAATATACTTGGGCTTAACTGGAATAGGTAGTACTATCTTTTCACTTTACCAAGGAAACTATGAGGTATTAATAGATAGCTCGTATTCAGCTGTGTTATTATTAAATATAATATACAAAAAAAACTAGACAATGAAAAAGATCTCTTTTTATTCAAAACCTTTTATCACAAATCTATATATATATATACTTTTAACAAGTGGAATAACGATACATTTCTAATATATTTAAATTTTATATATCGTTCAACGATTTCCTTAGCAACATAGTCTCTAATATTTACATAACTTTTGTATAAGTTTTTATGAATATGATTCTACAAAATAACCTTTTATTGTTCTTTTTTTATTTAGTCTTTTTCAACACTTTCCTAAAATTTGTTTATAATTCATAACAGTGAAGTCAAAATTCTCTGAAGGATTTCCCATTCATGTGGTATCAAAATGAAGGTCATCGAGAATAAAGTTGTATATGGTTGGTTCTGTGAAGGAATAGAAAATTTCGTTCCGCAACATATGCATCAACCGGTACAAATTCCAACACGGAAGTATCCATTGAAAAAATATAATAACCTTCTGCTTCTCCAAGTAGTTGTACGAATATAAATGATACGTTCAGCGTTTCATCTATTCAAACCGAAGTGGACAATGACTTGTTTTTGATTCTGCTATATCTAGTTGAGATTCTAAATTTAAATATCTTTTTCAATTTTCTACTGCCTGTGGCTGTGGAATACACTAGTAAAAGTACATTCCTCAAAATTTCTAATAACACTGCCCAACAGGGAATTGCCGCTAAATTGTCAAGCTAACAAAATGTCAAAAAGTATTACCTCTCTAATAACTTTCATTGTATTTAGGTCTTGTTTTACAATTTGTGTTCAAAATATATTATTGCTTAAACTCTGTTACTTCATGTCCTATTCATAACAAAAATATAAAAAAATTAAATTCCAAGAGAATCCAGCTTTTTGGTAGTGACAGTCATATGAAAATTGACATGTGATAAACTACACTAACTTTCCCAAGTCGATATTAACTTGAAGTTCAACCTCAATTGCGGAATTGTATTTGTTTAGGCAATCGTAAACCTGAAAATTCTTGTGAAAATAAATGTTCAATAGAAAACAATTTCACATTTTTTCATTAATAATAAGGCTCTTCCATTATTCATTTAATAATCTTATTCAAATGAAAATTTTTCAGTCATAGAATAGAATAGTTTATAGGTGCTGTTTAAACATTGAGTCTATGCCAATCATGATATTACTGCTGAAATACTCGTCAAAAGTATAAAAGGCCTTAGTCATTTTCAGTATATTTCTTACAAGATTTTTCATATGTTTGCAGTTTATTAATTAGAAAGTTTTTCACATGTCAACTTTCATGATCAATGTCAGAATAAGACTTTATTTTTACAAAATTTCATATAACTTGCAATGTATGTATGTTAGTTCGGGTCAAATTTTGCAACTGAACTTTGAAGGAGTTATTATTCTTGATCGATTGAGCTGAAATTTTGCATACGCGGTTAGTTTGAAAGACGATGCATGATTAGGTGGCTGGGTCCATTCTACATTCAACATGGCGGACTAGCTTTTTTTATGCACGCCAATGATATGGGTATCAAGTGAAAAGGTTTCGGAAACGATACGGGAATTGAACATTATGTCACTTTGTTTTTTACGACCCCATAATATAGATATTGAATTGAAGGGATCAAGAGGAAAATAAGATGGTCCTCATACCAATTTCAAAGAGTAATAACTCTGAAAAAGGTAAGGATAGTTTGGTGGTGCTTGAATAAATGTTGTAGAGACCAACCATACAACGATGATGCATTGAATGACATAAACAGACTAAGGAACATTTCCAGTGATAACTAAAAATAAATTAATAGTAAGAAAACATTTTCAAATAGAATCTTTTATGTAGCAGCACTAATAAGAAGAAAATCTTGAATCACCTTAAACCCATCTATTCACTACATTATATAAATAAATGTAGTATGCCGGTTCTAGTGTAGAAACAAGAATACAATAAAACTAATTAATACAATTTATAGTACGATTTTCACTATAAACAAATGGTATGAATTCCTCAAACTGAATTTTGATTTGAAATTGGTGTGGTTTTGAATAATTGCAATGAGTTTTTCGGACATTTTAACTGAAGGAGCTGCGACCAATGAAACTACTGGTCTAATCGGGTAGTTATCTTTGCGTAATTTAATCAACGAATAAAGTTTAGGTGGTTGTTGGTTCATGACTAACAATCGGAATTTTTTGGTTTCATTCATGACACAATGAGTATTTTCCAAAGTTTCCTTGACTTCTTTCTGATATAAATGGATGGGGCCGTTTCTGAGACTATTGTATATGCCAGCATTTAGAAAGTCTAAAGTCTTCTCTATGTGTTCTTTGTTCATGGCTATGACCGTTTTGACTTAATCAGCTCGCATGAAAACAATCTTACTTTCTGCCGATTTCTCTTTTATGGATTTAACTAGTTTCAATTCCGGATTGAACCTACCTTTATGCTTCTTTTCAGATTTTAAAATTTTTTCAGAAATATGTTTATTGGCGTAACATGTCCTCATCAACGTGATATCTGTATCAATTCCTAAAACTTGTAAATTACTCAAATTTATGTTGGGTTTAATATTGTAATTGAGATCTTGTTCTAATAGACAAGTTTCATGTTCTGTGAAACTGGTGTTCGTGAGATTGACAAATTTGTCAAAGAACTTATGTTGCGAAAATAGTTCATTGTCTTTGATCTTTTTCTTCGGTGGCTTGTTCTGAATTAAAACATTTAATTTCTTTCTGTGTTAAAAACTTATGTATACTACCATCAACTTTATCAATGAATATTTATAGTGAAAATCGTACAATAAATTGTATTAATTAGTTTAAGTATTGGTCAGTTCTATTCAATTAAGAATTCAAATGTATCTTAATCTTGACACAAGCAATTCTATGAAAAATATATTCTTAAAGTAGATTAATCTCGCGATTAGATTTTATATCATATATTGTATAATGTAACAAAGTGATTGGTTTGTTTTGATTCAAAATTTATTTTCATCTTTTCAAAGCTAGTAAATGAAAACTTGTACCCTAAAATGTTTTTTACTATTAATTTATTTCATGAAATTTTTTAGCAGCATAACCAGGAATATGAAATGAAAAAATTAAACAGTTTGAAGCAACTGAAGCTTCTTCAGGTACCCCAAAAAATTATTGTAAAGTGGAATATGTGCAATTTGAAAAAATTAAAATCACACAATCGTTCTTAAATAAGTTCATAATGAACTTTCATCAAATGTTGACTAATTTCATCAAATAACTTTATGAAAATTTGGACTAACAAATACTGGATTTATGACTTTTATGCAAATTATTAAAAATTGAAGTCATTTTTCAAAGGAACCTCTTATGTGAATTATTGCAAGTTCTATTTCAATAAACTTTAACCAATAAACAATGGAACAATTGTATGAAAGCATTAGATAAAATGTTCGACCAAGAAAAACATAAATTTAATTGAAAAACTCACTTGTATTCTCAATTCTGTTCCTTTCTCTGAAAATGTCACTTTTAATGTTTTACTATGCAAGTTGAACAAGACTAATCAGTATCAATATTCCGAAAATAAAGAATACAATCACATGTAATTAAATTTACTTCAAAATTAAACTGGTCTCCAAAACAAAATGTAACAATAATAAATCCAAATAAAAAAAATAATGAACAACGAAATAATTTTGGTTTCCAAATAAACAATTAATTATTATCCTATATAATATACTTAACATTCTTCTTTAAAGATCCTTTATTTAAAGCTATTAAGTGCACTTTCGTATATAATACATAAATATAAATAAAAAAATTCAAATGAAAAGCAATTACCTATCTTTATATAGGTATCAATAAAACAGGCAATTTTGATCAATCTCTCTTTGATGTCAGTGTTTTTTTGGGGCAGTTTTAACTATACTATGGTAGATTCAATACAGTTTTTGAGCTAAATATGTGCAGTTTTTTAAATTCAAAATGGATTCATTGTAATATTCCAAAATTGACTGAGAATAAAAAAAATCATAATTTTTATTCACAAAAAAGAATATTCTATTATTCTTATCAGGAGCAACAAACTTAACTTCAAAAACTCAAATGGTAAAAATTCAATGTGCTAATACCTTTAGTTTAAAACTTGAATCTTTTTGTTATCTCTCAGAGAAAAATCTGTAATTCAAAAGAATGAAGTGATTTCAATAATGTCTCACTTCAAGTCATTTATCAAAGAAACATTGAAAACAAGATCATGCTGAAAAACCATACACATGAAAAAACTGCCCCAACTTAAAACAGAAAAAGAAAGTACCCGACACTTAACTATTTTATATTCTTCAAAAATAAGGTCCTTCTTCTTGTAAATATGCAATCAATGAAACAGGCAATGGTAACTTATCCATATCGTTGATAATCACAGACTGTCGTATGATGAATCGGGAGAGATATTTCAAAGTGGGCACTTTATCATACCTCGAAACTGGCAGAGTAAGCCTCACTGGAAAATTCGGACGTACTTCATCTCGATCATACCTGGTATAACAATAAACACTGTTTTGTGATCGGACTATTGCGTCTTCAACAAGCTCAGAGACGCTGTTATACCCAATTTGGTCAAAAAGGCTATAACCAGATTTGCTGAATTCAATTCTTGTATGAAGAATTTTTCCAAGACTTCGAAAACTCATAGTGAAAAGGTACCTAAAAAAGTAAGTTTATATTGTGAAAAGTAATAGTTTTAGGTACAACTATTTTTCAGAATATTTTATTTTTAATGAATATCCAAAGATTTTTGATAGATGTTATTGTTATGATCTGCTACTGATGTTATGATTATCTTTATTTGTAACTATAGGCCTTATTTACTATTGTGTATCCGAGGTAAAGAACAGATAACTAAATAATTAAAAATAAATTTATTCAATGATTTTGTCCGATTTCAAAATGGTTTGGAAAGGGGTAGCGTGACAAGATAGAGATTACGTCTCATATTCCAGTACATAAATAAAAACTAAATGTTCAAGACTTTCAAATTTAAAATAATAATAACGTTTACAATTTTTTTTTTCAAATTACAGAAAAAATGTCCTGTAAATTTCCAGAAATCCTATTAAAAACTTCTTGGTTTTGCATGGATAATTTTGCTCATTGATCTTGTTACATCATAGAACATAAGAAGACAGGCAGCTTGTATTCTAGGATTTGTGAAATATTCATTCTATTTGGGATGTTGACTGCAGCAAAATGAAAAATATATTTTTTTCGCGAAATGAAAGACATCTCTTCTCATCCTATAATAAATATCTAAAAAAATCCGATATTTTCCTATATTCTTCAGGAATTCAATTTCTATGTGATAGAGATGTTATTAAATCATACTCAAGTCAAGTGACAATGAATACCCAAAGTGCAAGATAACCGAAGCTCACAAACATTATTGTTTTCGAATGCTATGTTGGAAAGTGGATTTATTTGCCAAGAATTGTTTGTTTTACAGCAGTAATTTTTTTTCGCAACATATAGAATTTATAAATGTGAAGCCCTACATTTATATAAAAATCCTTTATTTAGCAATGAAACTGCTAATACAATACATCTATAATCAAATACGACACCACAATGTGTTAGTCAACTAAACTCAGGAATAAAATTTCAAAGTATGAGTACTACAATAAATATACAACATCTACTTAAAATATCACAGTTGTTAGTCAATATAAAACACAAACAAAATATAAATATAGAATACAAAAAAAAAGTCCTGTATAATATATTGATTCAACTTTCAATGTCTGTAACGAAATTTTAGATCCCTCAGTGTTCAGCGACATCATATGGAAAAGCGTTATCACAAAAAAACTCATATTAACATCCAAAAACAATTCCACAGTAGCGTGTAACATAAAGTGTCCAGATCACATTAACATAAAACACTTAACTTGTCCAAACCACAGGGATTCTGCTCGGAATTTTAGGGTCAACAGCCATTCCGGTCATTTTTCTTTCCGCCCCTCCAAAATATATTCAACTGATAACCAATTACAGAATTAGCAGGTGAAAAGAAAAAACTTTTGATGACTGCTCCGGAATGTCCTATATTAAAATTCATTGACATATTTTGATTCAGTGGATAAAATCCGATATTATAAATATGGTCAAAATTACATTCCCAAACTCACTATATAAAAGAGAGCATTCACTGGGTTTCAGCTCAGTCAACTCCGAGATACAGAGGAGAGATGTTGTTTTATACAGTGTTTTTTGGGGCAATGGCTGTTAGTTTTGTATACTGTCTCAATGACATGTCAGAAGAAACCTGTGAAACATTACCTTCGGAAATTCATTTAACAAAGGGTAGGTATTTGTTTGAATAGACGTCTTGCATAAAGACGCATTTCATTTCACAAAGACTATACTTGAGAAGTTGATTATGAAATGAGATATAATTAAATGGTTTGTTTGATTATAGAGGAATACGATGAGCTTGGCCGATTGCAAAGGACTTGTAATGGTGAAGTAGCTGTTAACAAATGTGAAGGGTCTTGTAAAAGTCAAGTTCAACCCTCCGTTATCACTCCCACAGGATTTCTGAAGGTAAGAGTAACTGTGTACTGTGTCTGATGAAAATTTCGCATGTTTATAACTGACATCGTGTATTAAAGCTGAAAAAATATTTGAACGTTTGAAAGAAACCTATTTATGATTTAGTAGAACGTTTATGGAAATATTGATAACAGAGAGAAATCAACAACAGTTTTCTGTGACTTTGCTAAAGCCTTTGACTGTGTATCTGCTGAATCAACTCCGGGACCATGGCATCTTTGAAATTAGTCATAAATATTTTGAGAATTATCTCACAGGCAGATTGTGTGTTTCCAAAAGAAACTTCATACCATTTAGCTGCTTTATTGCCATTTTCAACAAAGGGCGTTGACACAATCATTGAAAAGAGGGCTAGTTCTGATATTCTGGGGGTAATAATTAACAATAAACTTCGGTGATCAAATTGTGACCCTAAATAAGAAATTAGCGTCAGGATGTTTCCCAATGAGAATAAATTATTCTCATTTATATATTTGTATTTGAAGTATGCAGTTGTCTTTTGTGGAGCATGTTGCAAAACTCAATTGCAGATTGTTTTCAATATCAAATACTCCTCTAAACCCTGGTTTTTGACAGTCTTTGGAATTTTTATTTTAGAAACAGTCCACTTGATCAACGAACATAAAATTATATGTAGCGGCTACTCTAATAATTTCCTCCTTTGTGAAACTTATGACCTAATATTACTTCTGCTGAACTATTATGGTCAAAGACTATATATAATTGATAATTAAAGGCCTCAAGATAAAGTCTACCACCTGGCCACATTTAAATTATTGGAGATATGATAGACCCTATTATAGTTTAGAAGAGTTTTACAGGGACATTTTTTAAAATTTATTTAAAAACAAAATTTATACTATTCGACAAAGTATGTTAAGTTGCATTTTCAATATTTTGAACTTTCCTTATATTGTCTCATGTTGTAACATTCCCTTTTAGTCTACATATGTATTATATGTGTTTGGATAAAGTTTTATATATGTATGTATTTGTTGAGATGTCTTTTATTCAGTAGATAAGCTATTTTTCTTATTATATTGTTAATTTACATGTGGACAACCACATTTGCTTTCTTCACAAACTACACTTAGGGATTCGATCTTCACAAACTTCATCTTCAAAAATATCACAAGTTCATTTCTCATAAAACCACATTTGCCTTTGAGAACTAGTTTTACAGCGTATGAAAAACATTTACAGCTTTGTCAACGAGATCTGATTCTTTAAGCGATTAAAGCATTTATCATTATTGATATTTATTTCCAGGAGTGCTACTGCTGTCGGGAAAGCTTCCTCAGGGAAAGAATCATAACCTTATCTCACTGCTACGATCCAGACGGTGTCAGGTTGACTGGAGAAGGAGACAACGCCATGGACATCAAACTGCGAGAGCCTTCAGAATGCAAATGTTTCAAATGCGGTGATTTTAGTAGATAGAAATATTTATAGCGGTTAATTTAAAGTTACTTACGTCTGAGGGCAGTTTCTTTATGTAATTTGTTGTATGTGAAATGCACATTTTATATTTTCATCAACTTTAACATTGATGCAATTACTTTCCTGCAAATTAGATGTACTATTCGAAAGGCCCATGTAATGTTTTTTTATACTGTTGTGAAATCGATAGTAGATTTTTCTTTGCAGAAACTATGTTTGTCCCACTGAAAACATTTGTTGACCACTATAATTATGCAAAACTAGTTTGATGTGATTTTTTTGTAAATTTATAAAATGCTTGTGATCTGAAAATAAAGTGTAAAGAAATATTTTGCCACAATGAAACGATGTATTATTATCCGTTGTATAATTTCTGTTCAATGTTAGAAACAGCAAATGTGTATGTAGTTAAAGAATGGATTATTTCCTCGAGCTGAACTACAAAAAAATCCTAAGGAAAAACAGTAATAACATCTCAGACATAAAATAAATCATATGAAAAACTTTTTGTTAAGCAACTTGAATTTATGTGAAATTGAAATTTTCTTTAGTTTTTAATATAAAATCCATTTGATGAAAATGATAACTACCAATGATAAATTGGTGTTTTTTTAATTTTTATGAGAATTCATAACAAATAGCAAAATATGTTTTAAAAATTTAATTTTTCTTTGTTTCCATTTGAATTATGAATTATTCTATTGGAATTATATAATAATTACCTCATGTGAAGGGGAGAAAGAGAGAAGCTTATGTCCAAACAAAAATCAGAAAATATTGAACCATTAAAATTATATCAAGTATTGACCTCATGCAAATAAAACATTATATATGAAGCAGACTTTATTTATGTGTTTCCTCATGATGAAAAGATGAGTATGTTTGTGCCCATTTTGGGAAATTTTTCTGCTACTTCAAGAGAAATCTGCACGACCTTTGAATTATCAAAGTCAGAATTGTTTTCAGAAATTCCTAGTTTAAAGGCAACATAAAGAACACCAGAAAATATGAGTTAGGAGAAAAATGGTTGTACTAGACTAGAGTTTGTATTCAGGACATGGTATGAAATTTGATTCTAAAAATGATGACTTATTCACTTCATTTAGTATATTTGCTCAAGCGAAAATACGATTGATCCAGTCTTGGATTGGATAAGATATCCCTCCTGTACCTTATCAGTAAAACCATTCAAAAAGTATACGCCAAGATCAACATATACTGGCAATCTTCAGGCATATTTATAAAAATATAGGTGCTGATGATGAAATAAATATAAGCCTACTGAATGTTTAGGAAATATTCTGAATACATTAACAAATTCCAAACTTGAGTAAAATAGCAGAAGTATCTCAACTTACAGAAATGTATCAGGTGACTCTTCTCATACCAATTTTATATTTGATTCACATCAACAACATAATACAAACAAGACAGAAGACACGTGCTTCTTCCTGTCTCAAAAAGTACTTGCTCAAAACCAATAGTATCAGTTTATTCAGTTAAAAAAAAAGGTATACATACCCTTATTCCATTGGCAATCCAAACCTCTTGTGCAACTCTCTGATGGTAACATGCTCTGCGTCAGCTAAATACCCAAGCACCAACTGAGTCAGATCCTTCATTTCATTGTACTCGTGAAGAGCTTTCATCTGAGGCTGAAGATTGGTACTGACTCCTCTCTTCTGCAGTTCCTCTATTTCTCTATCCAACTGAGAATTTTCTTTCAGAAGACGGTCGTACCTCGTCCTCAGTTCTACGTTGGAAGATATTTCTTTGGAGTCGACTCGTTTGACTTTACTCGATTTTGATTTTAGGGATTTGCGGTAGTCCATCAGTCATGACCAAAATCCTAAGAGTACAAAATAAGTGATGACAATTGTAAAATACAATTTACAGTTGAAACCGTAGCTCATAAACGGAGTATTTGTAATCCAACACAAGGCAGAGCTGCTTTGAAGTTTTTTTTTATAATTTATTTTTCTTGTTAGATAAAAAAAAGTTTTGTAAAAGAATAGTAAAAAAGATGTAGTTATACAAAAATAACATAACGATCAACAATATCCACAAACATACAATAATAATAATAATATTTTTTTATTTTTATTAATAATAGTGTGTGCGTTTATATTTGAAAAAAACGATGATAATGATAATTAATGAATAAACAGCAATAATGACAAAGGTAATACGAATATAAAAAAAAATCCAAAAAAATTATTTCCATTCAAGCCCAAAGTCTTTTAATTGATCTAAGTGGGCAATTATTAATATCGCAATAATTGTTAATTGAGTTGTTAAAAAATATTACTGGAGTTTTTTCCCAACACCTCGACACGTGTTTCGATCACCAAGTGATCATCTTTAAGAGGAAGATAAAACTATAAACTTCTCAACACTAAAGCTATTTATGCTATTCAGGTACATCATACTGGTAGGTAATCAGTAATACCACCCATACAAAGTATACCACCCTAAATTATAGCTATATATAGAACAATTTTCAGCTATATAAAATTAGTTTCACAATATTGCCTATCTAAATATATTTACAGTGTGTCTTTTTGTAGTAATCAGTAAACCCAACAATATTATTTCAACAAGCTATCTAGTATGCTATTTGGTATTGGTCCGTTATCGTTATTCATAATATTATTATGTTTACTTATTTCTACACTCTCATAGGCATCTAGTTGCCTATTGTTGTTAACT
>WOGN01001015.1:0-12233 GCA_015342105.1 Leptinotarsa texana | reverse complement strand
AAGACACTTAGAGCCTATAGAGATTGATATAAATACCCAAAGAACAACATATTATTTCGCAACGAAATTGTATAATATACTGCCAAAAGAAATAAGGGAAATTTCAACCTTCAAAATTTATAAAGAAAATATAAAAAAATGTATCACTACAAATGATATGCCTTGGAGGGACCAGCAAGATCACCTGATCCCATCCCATTAGATTTTCTCACATAAGATTATCTCAAAACAAGTTTTTCTGAATATACTATATTTCTTCGTGGCTTAAATAGGATGGAGCAATACACACATTTAAGGGTTTCTAGAATGAAATATTTAAACACAGCATTCTCGAATAGATTACTATGTTGAAAAAGTGCCTTTGAATGACTAGCAAGGTCACTTAACTTCATCCCGTTGAATTTTTTTCCAAAGAATCATCTCAAAACAAGATTCTTCTGAATATACTATTTTTATATAGGAATGTAGATTTTCACAGCTGGCGTCAATGTTTTGGTGACAATCTTCAGTTTTTAACCAAAATATACTATATCTCCTCGGTGTTTCAATAGAAAAGAACAGCAATCGCATTTGAGAATTCCTAGAAGAAAATATTCAAATTCAATATTCCCGAATAGGTTAATAGATCAAAAAGGTCACTTGGAATAGCCGGTGAGATCACCTGATCTCATCCCATCAGATGTGTTCCCATTAGCTCATCCTCAAACAAGGTATTTTGAATATAATACATTTTTCTTTGTGATTTTAAAAGGGCAACAACGACAACTCGGAGTTTCTGAAATAAAATATTTTAATGCAATATTCAAGAATATTTGACCAGGCTGAAAAAGTGCCTTAAAATGGCCAGCAAGATGACCGGACCTCATCCTATTAGACTTTTTCACATAAAATCATCTCATAACAAGGTTTTTCGTAATATACGATATTTCTTCGTGGTTTCAATAGGATGGAGCAGCAACCACATTTAAAAGTTCTGAGAATGGAACACTCAAATTGGATATTACCTATTAGATGGATACGTCAAAACGGAGCCCAAGAATGGCCAGCAAGATCACCCGATCTCATTTCATTAGATGTTTTTCCATTAGGTCATCCTTAAACAAGGTATTTTGAATGTAATACATTTTTTCTCGTGATTTTATTAGGATAGAGCAACAACCACAACTTGGAGTTTCTGAAATAAAATATTTGAATGCAATATTCAAGAATATTTGACCAGGCTATTAGCTTTTTCATCGTAAGATCATCTAAAAACAAAGTTTTTCAGAATATTTCATCGTGGTTTCAATAGAAAGAAGCAACAATAACAATTAAGAGTTCCCAGAATTGAATATTCGAATTGAATATTACCGAGTAGATGGATAGGTCAGAACGGTGCAAGGAATGGTCAGCAAGATCACCTGATCTCATCCCATTAGATACTATCTCATAAGGTCATCTCCAAAACAAGGTTCACTGAAAAAAAGACTGCCTATATATTGTGAGATATGAAAGGAATATATTCTGAATATTTCATAAAATTAACCAGTTTTCATTTCAAATATTCGTTATGGAATAAAATCAGATATCATTCACAGGAGTTCTACTTTGAAGGTAACAAATTGCACTTATGGAATACTATCATCCTCACTGGTATACATCGATGTTTCGCCTTAAGACACTTGACCTAAGACTCTTCAGTACCAAATTGGATAACATTATAGAAAATACACACACACTGCATTCCCAAAAATAATCACTCCTAAAAATATAACCCCTTCAATTCAAGTTATTTTCCTTTGAGTTTTTCCATATGAGACACAACGAATTTTAATCTGTTCCAAACATATCAAAACAAGACTTTTCCTGCTGATTTCAATTTCAAATAAAACCCATTTGTGGGTAATAATCAGTACAGAAAGTGTGTAGAATGTTTGTGAAATGAATAATTGTTTGCACATGAAACTTTTTTGGCTTTTTTCACCTGTATTTTAGAATTCGAGTTTTCAGTATTTAAAATACTTTCATCTCGAATAACCACCAGAGATATAAAAGAGTTGATGTTTCTATTTTGAATTCAAAAATGTATCTTTCATTCAAGGTACAACTCATTTCAAGATCTCCAAAAATTAAAATCAACGATTTTTCAAAATATTTCCAAAACAAAAAGTTCTGTGAACTGTTTGGCGGAAATCTCACTATGAAATTTCATCACATTTCCTCACTTCCTAACGATTTTTCAGAGAGCAAATCAGCAGAAGTAAAACCACCACGAAGCGAAGTGTCGCTGACTCGAGAAAAATATCCAATCCCACGCCAACCATTCCCTCCAGGGGCCGTTTTCGATCCAGAGACAACCCCCCAATCATCGATGAGTCGAAGCTGGAAGTTTTGCCTCTTTTCGAAACAGAACCAAAAATAGTCAACACCGATATCCTAGCCAGAAGTAGATCCAGAGGAGCCAACAGAGCTGACGACGAGGCTATCGTGACAAAGCTCAAAACCGAATCCAATGAGATAGAGCCTCCAGCTTACGATTCCAGGAGTAGAGTTAAAGAGAGCTTCCTCACCAGCGCTACAAAAAACGATGAGAAACTCATGAAACCAGACAGGGTTAGCGTAAGTGTGAACATCGAATCGAGAACCCAGGCAGATCCCACCCCGAGAAGGTCTTCTGTTGTTAGAGAGTCAGTTGTAGCGGAGGTCAGCGAGATCACTTCTAGACGAACAGTGGTCAGGAGGAAAAACAACAGAGGCGTTATCAAAGCAATTTCCAAAGAGGACAAGCCTACGACAGTGGTTGGGAAGCTGATACCCAACTCCAGAGGCAGCAAGAAATCTGAGGTTAATTTGAGCGCGATAGGAAAGAAGAAGGAGGGAGAGGAGATAGATGAGGCTGATAACTATCCCGAACCGTTCAAGGCCTTGATCAAAGCAAAGAAAGGGAAGGTGTGTATGTTGAGATTATTTTGAAAGCAATCTTTTACTATTTCAGAATGGAGTTCTATCTCTTGAGACAATTTATGCGTTTCTAAATACTTTAGTCGGTTTTAAGTTCTAATTTAGATGCTAAATTTTGTTTGAGGGGAATGACTCAGGTTATAATTTATGTTTAGGTAGTTTCCACATCGTAGCATACCCAAGAATCAAGAATTTATTTATCTTCTACATCTTTCCATATGTTACTCCTATCTTATACCGTTTTCGAGTTATTAAACGTCGATTAATGTTGAATTTATGCACGACGTAACTTAGTCTTAACATAACTTAATCATAAACTTAAGATGAAACTATAATTTTTTATGGTAATGTTCATGCACGCGACTTAAGGACTTAAGAGTGATTTAAGAAAGTCATAAGTTGGCCAACTTTGAATTTTTCGTGCAAATCAGGTTCTGCGACTTCTGCGTATGTTCATTAGACATCTTAACGAAGACGAAAAATAAAATGATTAGATAGAGGAAGATCGTAGAAAGAACCGCCTTTGTAATAAATTGACAACTGGAAACGTCGATTTTATTCGAATTATGCTGTAAATATCGCGAAATGAAAATGATTCTAATTATTTAAATAACTCATCGTGCCGAGATAATAAATACACGTTCTACACTTGTGTCTGTATTTATGTTATGATGTGCATGAACACCCAACAATTATTTTTAAGGCAATATTAAGTTCAGTCTGAAGTTAAGACTAAGTTACGTCTTGCATGAATTCACCAAAACCCACTTGGATTAGTTATTACTTTAAATATCTATCGTATGAAAGTTAATATTTTTCAAGTAGGCTGTGGAAATGACAACTATAGTAGTGACATTTTTGTAACAGAATAATCAAAATGATTTACATTGAGGAAGAAAAAGTTCAAATATATTCTTGTTGTATACAAAACAACAATAATAAACTTACAAAAAGATCATACAGGGTATTGTATCCAAATCGTCCAACACGTCAGAGAATACATTCAAGAATATTTACCAAACGGTGAATCATACCTTCAGTTTCCGTAGAAAAAAAGCGTATTATTCAAGAAAATCAGGAATAACAGCTAGATATACTGCTTCATTTCGACGGTAAACCTAAGCATATTAATTCGCAAATAGACGTTTTTGAAACACTGTATTATTTTTTAGAAAATTCTGAATGTAGTATAAAGGATATGGCAGATCAGTTAGGTGAAAGATTCCAAAAAACAACGTACGTTGAAAAAACACAACTACAAACCATATAAAATTTTACCCGTGCAAGTTTTAACAGAGGATCATAAGAGGAAAAAGCTGGATGATTCAAAACTTGAATGCAGATACCGATTAACTAACTAAAATATTATGGACTGATGAGTCATCTTTTTCAACGTCAGGAGTTTTCAATAGAAAAAATTGAAGGTCGTGGAAAGAAAGGACAACCGAAAACGATTCTTTAAACAAATGAAGAAATCAGCCTTTGGTGCGGAATTTATAGAAATAAAATTGTTGGCCCAATATTTTCTGATTATATATTGACAGGAGTTACCTATCAAGAAATACTTATCCCAGAATTAGAAAATATTCTTATATAAACATTTTCGGAAGCCGAGCTTGCCAATATGATTTGGATGCAAGATGGGGCAACACCTCATCCATCCGTTCAAGAACATTTGAATCATGTATTCCCAATATGGATAGGAAAAATGAAAGCATTAAATGACCACCTAACAGTCCAGACTTGACCCCTATGGATACATTTTTCTGGGGACTTCTAAAATACATTGTTAATAACGATAATAATAATAATATTCAATTGATTAAAGACACGATTCGACGTAAAATAATGAATCTGAATGTCAATAATGAAGCAATTTCCGATGCACTTATAAATATAAGAAGACTTCATCAATTATGCATTGAACATATTGAACATCTGTTATGACTCATCATGTTATTTAAATTTCCTAAATAAATTTTTTGTTTTCTACTTTTCAGTATTCGAAATTTCTCTTCCTCACCTCTAATGACTTGAAAACGTTTTGAGATAGGGGTAACATATGGTATATTTTTGAAATCAGGAAAAAATACCATTAAAAAAATTCACAAATGTACTGGGTGTCCCATTTGAAGAAAATATTGAAAAATTTGTATCCCCTGAAATCTGCACGCCTCTGTATTTTTGATAGCATTTAATCAAAATTTAGTCACAAGCACACAACTTTTACATTTAACTTTTTTTTCTGTAGGCAATAATAACGATGATAAGGGGTGGGTAATTTATAGTGAATAACTTTGTACCAAATAAAGCTGTACAATTATTACTTGCACAAATCCCATTCTAATTGAGATTAGAGAAAATTGAAACATCTGTTTCAATTATTGAATTTGACATCTGACACAAATTGAATCACTCAATTCTGGCGAATCATATTTGTTAGGGTTTTAACCCGCTACCAATATGGACTGTATATAATTATTCACTAGTATTAATGAAAGCCCAAGTACTTTCAACAAAGTATATTTCCAAATATTACACAATGTGCAATGTATGCACTGTCTGTCTTCTTATATAACGTGTTACTATCATTACATTTGACTACCAACCCAAAGGCCCTTAAAACTTATCTCTGTATGCGCGAAGAGTGTGTTGGCGCCATTGCCAGATATACAATTTATTCTTCAATTTCTAACAATATTATTAATGACACCACTACAAATTATTTTTGAATACACTCTCAAATCCGATTAAACACCATCAGGAAACGCCTCTAATCTGTAAGGATTTTCTGTTGAGTTGGGGATTCGTATAGTGATTCGAAAACTGATCAACAAAATGCAATGATTGATTCAAAGTTGAAATGGAGAATGTAATGAATTCAAAATAATTTTTTGTACAACTGTCATTAAAAGTGGCATTTTTAATGGTTGTCAAGAGTATTAAAAATGATGTTTATAAAAGTAGCTTGTTGAAAATATTTCTAACCCTAGCATTCTTAACATGATTGTTTTCGACCAAATAGCAATTAACAATTATTTATATATTCAACGAAAGTCATTTTTTGTGGGGGAAACAATCAGTTTTTTATCGATTTTTTTGGGTTATTGTTACCTTCCATAAATCTGAAAAATATAAAAATTATAATGGAGAAATTTATACGAGTGTAGAAGGGCAAATTTTTCAGTTTACTCCGATAAGTTACTGCGTAAAAGTATTTTTCACAAAGAAAAATCTTCTATTTATCAAAAAAATTATTAAGAAATAATACTTATCTTCTTATCGAAGAAGTAAAGAAATAAGCTATCAAAAAAGGAATAACTGCAAATATATTCGAATATTTTTGAATCGGGGTAAACTGCAAAGTTTGCCCTTCTACACTTGTATAAAGTTCTCCATTATAATTATTATATTCTTCAGATTGTGGAAAGTAACAATTACCCAAAAAAGGTCGATAAAAAATAATTATTCAATTTCAATTTATGAACCATGGATAAAGGTACTGTTCAGGCGTTCACCCTGTATAGTCACTCCCCTCCCGGATGTCAGACACAACCCTGAGGTCGACGAGAAGAACAGGCAGAAGCTTAAAGCAAAAGTTTACAAGCATTCAAACTGAACAGACACCAAAATACTCTTTCACATTTTTATCTATGTGTTATTGAATAAATAAGTTTATGTTTTCGTTTTTAAAAAAATTAAATTCAGTGCAACTTCATTTGATACCCAACATAATGATCCTTCGAGCCGGATTTGAATCCAGTGAATTAAATCAAAAGTAACCATATTCACGAATTTTCTAAATGAAATAAACAATAAAACCGAACTTCTCGATCTAGACTATTTCAAAGTGACGGAGAGACTTTCGAGATCTGAAAATACTCTTGACGAATTTGAAAATATTCAAAATTTTAAAAAAGTTTATCTGACGATGCAGAAGCAAATTTCTCGGAATGAAAATCATTCACAAATAAATATTTCACTCAAAAATCTATTGCATAATTAATTATTGAAATGAGAACAGTACAAGAAAATTCGAATGCAATTCTTTCAAATTTACCAAATAACAATACTTATTTAAATTCAATCAAGCTTCCAACTATACAATTACCTGAATTTGGCGGATTTTATCAGAACTGGATAAAGTTTCGGGATACTTTCGAATCTTTGATTGACAAAAATGCAAATATCAATGACATACAAAAATTTCACTATCTAAGAACATTCTTAGAAGGCGGTGCCGTTCAGGTTATCCAATCCCTCGAATTTTCTGCCGACAATTATGCAGTGGCGTGGAATATCTTACAGGAGCGATATGACAATAAAAGGATGTTAGTACACAATCACGTAAAATCTTTATTCAATTTGGAAAAGATTGGAAAGGAATCAGGTGATAAATTGCGAAAACTTTTGGATACAGTTTCCAAGAATTTGAGAGAGCTCGAACAATTGAAACAGCCCACAAAGCATTGGGATACTCTTATTGTATTCCTGATTCAAACTAAATTAGATTCAGTAACAGTTCGTGAATGGAAAAAATACAGAGTTGATGAAAAAAATTTCTAAAATCCCGAGCTGATTTCTTAGAAACGTTAGAATCAAATCAGAACGAAAGGGTGGTCAATAAAAAATACAATAAGCGAAGCGGCACAAGAGGTTTTCACATCACTGGTAAGGAAAACAAACCAAAATGTGTATTTCGCAAAGGAGGGCATTACAGTCAAACGTGTGAAGATTTCTTAGAACTTTCTGTTAACGAAAGAATTGAACGTGTCAAAAATTCAAAACTATGCACAAATTGTCTTCGTCCAGGTCACTATAGCATAATTCACATGGACTACACCGAAAATAATATGCCTGTTCCTATTTCGGATAATTCTCAAACTTCTAATAATGCACTTTCACATGCATTATCTGCAAATATTGCTAAAAAATGCGTATTGCTGTCAACAGCATTGGTAAATATTGCGGATAATGATTCAAATATTCACGCCATATTAGATTCAGGTTCAGAATCGAGTTTTATGAAAGAGGAAACGTGTAGAAAATTCAATTTAAGCACTTTCCCTACTAATATAGATGTATGTGGTCTCAATCGTACTACTTCCTACATCAAGTCGAAATACGTTAATATCCAATCTCAACACAATTCTTTTTGTAGAAACATTCACTGTTATATATTTTCAGAAATCACAGGAAAATTGCCGGATACAAAAATATCGAACCACTTTTGACAAAATATTCCACATGACATAAATCTTGCAGATCCGAATTTTTACGAACCCAGTTCAATTGATATGTTGATAGGAGCGAATCACTTCTATTCTTTAATATGTGTAGGTCAAGTTTCTCTGGGGCGTAACGAACCTATTTTCCAAAAAACTCAACTTGGTTGGGTTATTTCAGGGCCCATTAGTAAATCATTCTCGAAAAGAGTTTCTTGTCATTTCACTCACAACCCTGACATTCAGAACAAATTAGCCCCTTTTTTGGGAAATCGAAGAGATATTTCCGGACAAAGCTTTATCCGAAGAATAAAAATTGTGCGAAGAGCATTTTCTTAAAAATACTAGTAGACTAAGCAATGACAGGTTTGTAGTTGAATTTCCATTCAAGAAATCTTTGGAAAATCTAGGCGAATCGCGTGAACAAGCTAGAAAGCGTTTCTTTTCTCTAGAAAGAAAGCTTAATGAAAACAGTAAACTCAAATCTTTATATAGTGATTTCATGGCGGAGTATGAACACATGAACAAGGTCAACGAAGATGAAACAGTAAAATATTCCTTTTATCTGCCACACCAAGGAGTTATGCGAGAAGACAGCGTATCGACGAATCTCGCGTTGTGTTCGACGCATCTTCCTCCACGTCATCTCAATTTTCTCGGAATGACCTTCAAATGGTAGGCCCTACGATTCAGAGGGAGTTCATTTCTCTACATTTGAGTTTTTGCGAGTATGCTTACGTGGTATGCGGAGATATTGCAAAGATGTATCGTCAAGTTCTCATGCATCCGGAACAAAGATCTCTTCAAAGAATCCTTTGGCGAAGAAGTCCCGATAATCCAATCTCTGTGTATGAACTAAACACGGTTACAAATGGTGAAGCTGCTTCATCATCCTCAGCGATACGGTGTCTTTTTCAGTTAGCCACTGAAAATGAATCAGCTTACCCTCAGGCAGCAAATATCATTAGAAATAACTTCTATGTAGACGATGTTTTGTTTGGAAGAAATTCAATCGAAGAAGCAGCCCGTCTTTGTAAAGATGTGTCTTCTGTACTGAAGTCTGGTTGTTTTGATTTACGAAAGTTTTATTCTAACAATCGGAAAGTATTGGAATACGTTCGCGATCTGCAACATGATTTGAATCTAGTTGATTTTGGAATCAATGAAAACGCTAAAACCTTGGGCTTAGCTTGGCTACCCCATACAGATGTGTTAGTATTCAAAATAAATATACCAGATAAAAAAAAAATACTACCAAAACAATTCTCTCTTGCATTTCCACAATTTTCGATCCACTTGGCCTCCTCAGCCCAGTAACAATAACATCAAAAATCATCATGCAAAAACTATGGTTAGAAAAGTTAGACTGCGATGAGCGCCTCCGTAATAATATTGAGTCATTCTGGAACGAATTCAAAGCAGAACTTTCTTCTTTAAATCATATACAAATTGCTAGGCACGTTCTTTGCAAAAATCCGAAACGAGTAGAAATGCATAGTTTTTGTGACGCATCTCAAAGTGCTCATGGTGCTAGCATATATATGAGATCAGTTGATCAAGATGAAGGTATCCACGTCAACTTGTTGTACTCAAAGGCCAAAGTGGCACCTCGACACTCTATTACAATACCTAGATTAGAAGTTAAACGGTGCCCTTATGCTCTCGAGGCTAGCGGAAAAGGACTCAGAGGCGTTGGATACAAAATTTGATAGGAGAATTTACTGGACGAACTCTACCATAGTGTTGGGTTGGCTTAAAACGCCATTAAACCAACTGAAGGTATTTGTTGCGAACCGCGTAGCGGAAATACAGCAAAAAACAAGCTCCGATTCTTGGCATCACATATGCAGCAGCGATAATCCTTCTGATTTATTATCAAGAGGCGTAAAGCCGGCAAAGTTAGTCTCATGTTTGCTTTGGTAGCATGGCCCTTCTTGGCTCATGCGAAGCCAAAATAAGTGGCTTGGAAAAGGCCCAGATGAGGTGTATGGCTTATTACATTCTTAAATTCGTAAACAATACAAACAGAACACGTGAAACACAAACACTATCTATAACTCTGAATAATCTCAAGGCGGCACGTAATGGGCTCATTAAATTAGCGCAACGTGAATCATATCCCAATGAACTTAGGAAATTGAAAACTAAAATGCCGCTTGAATCGGGAAGTAACATCCTCTCTCTCAATCTTTTTCTTGACGAGGAGGAGATCATCAGAGGTGGAGGAAGAATAGCCAATTCCAAATACCCCTAATCTGAAAGGTTTCCGATTATACTATCACACAAACATCACTTCACAAAATTATTGTTCAATGATGAGCATAAAAGGCTGTTACATGCCGGTCCACAACAATTGTTGTATTCCATTAGAGAAACCTTCTGGTCCACCTCGGGCCGCTCCATCGCAAGAAAAATTGTGCGCCAATGTATAAAATGTTTCAGAAATAATCCTACGTTAGTACAACCCATTATGGGAAACTTACCGAGTGAGAGATTGGAACCTCAGCCGCCATTTTATATCTGTGGAGTAGATTATGCCGGACCACTCATGATCAAAAATAAGAAACGTAGCGATTCAAAACTTTCTAAATGCTATGTCAGTATATTCATTTGCTTCGACCTAACGAAAGATTCATTTATTTTAGCCCTTCGTAGGTTTGTAGCGCGAAGAGGAAAACCTCTAAGAATATTTTCTGATAACGGAAAGAATTTCGTCTCTGTCAGTTCTGAACTAGCCGGGTTGGGTAAGTTCATTCAATCTCACGAACTTCAATTAACGGAATCATTCTCAATCGAAGATATTGAATGGAAATTGATTCCATCATACTCTCCGCACTTTGGAGGTATGTGGGAAGCCGGTGTAAAATCCATAAAATATCATATGAAACGAGTCATGGGAAACGCTCACCTTACTTTCCAATAACTTTATTCTTTACTAACGCAAATCGAGGCAATAGTAGATTCTCGTCCACTCACACCACTTTCCACTCATCCATCAGATCCTTCATCTCTTACTCCCGCACACTTCTTAGTCGGAAGATCACTCATTGGGGTACCAGATGCAGATTTGAGAACCGTACCACAAAACAAATTGTCATCATATGAAAGGATGCAGCAAATCACTCAGCATTTTTGGGAAAGATGGAGCAAAGAGTTCATTTCTGAAGTTCAACAAAGGCTCAAATGGAAAACGTATCAACAACAATTAGGGACGGGAACTATCATGCTGATAAAAGAGGAGAACCAATCACCCATGGTATGGAAGAATCGAGGCAGTGTATCCAGGTAAGGATGGTATCAACCGCGTAGCAACCATACGGACTGGAATGGTCAAGAGATCCTTCAACAGAATATGTCCACTCCCAATAGGGGACATTGAAAGCCAGCCTTTCAAGGTGGGAGCCATAATCAGGCGTTCACCCTGTATAGTCACTCCCCTCTCGGATGCCAGACACAACCCTGAGGTCGACAAGAAGAACAGGCAGAAGATGAAAGCAGCAGAAGTTCACAAGCATTCAAACTGAACAGACACTAAAATACTATTTCACATTTCTATCTGTTTGTTATTGAATGAATAAGTTTATGTTGTCATTTTTAAAAAACTAAATTCAGTGAAACTTCATTACAATACCCTACAAAAGTCGAATCATTTTTTCCTAGTCCGAAGGACCTTTCTTGTTCAGCATACCGTTTTTAGAAATTTCGTTCGCATTGTCCTACATATACACTATTACACTCCGGACACTTAAGCTTATTAACTCCAGATTTTTCCAACTTGTCGACCCTATCTTATCATTGAAAAGGAAATGAGATAACCTGACATGTGGTCTGAATGCTACTTTCACATTTTTTTTCTGAAGAAACCAGCGATCATTTCTGTTCTTTTTCCAAAATATGTTAGCGTTACCCATTTCTTGATTTCTGGTTGTTTGACCTGAGGATATATTAATCTTCAGATGAATTTCCGGCTTTATTTAACAAATGAACTTCAACAAAACTTGAAGAGTTTGGAAGAAAGCTTATGGAAAATTCAAAAAGTTTGAAAAATACATTTTTAGAGAATTCGAA
>WOGN01001014.1:0-20892 GCA_015342105.1 Leptinotarsa texana | reverse complement strand
CAGACATATTTATGAACAACTTGGAGACCACGATAGTAAACTCCGACCTGGGTAAAAAACATATTCATTTTTGGTACAGATATGTAGACGATATTCTTGCCTGTTTCAGAGGTACTAGACGACAGCTGAACCAATTTATGATATTCATAAACAGTCTCAATAGCAACATTCACTTCATTCAGTTAGAGAAACAAATAAATTTCTTAGACCTGGCCGTTACACACAGTGGCCCAAGTAGAGACCCCTGGGGTACTCCCAACAGGACCGATCTCATTTCTGATGTTGAAAACGAATGTCTACTATATGATAATTTGGCCTATCAAAAAAAGAAGTTATACAGATACTAACGTTGTGAAAGATAAAATATATATCCGTCTTCAGAGTTTTGACATCCGTCAAGCAAATTTGAAAATAGAGCGAACCAGAAGAAAACATTGCGAGTATCATCAGATGTTTGTCTTTCGTCTTCAAAATTGAAATGGGAATGGACACCTTCATAAATCTTTCCATTACAATTGTTACATTTTTTCAGATTGTATGGGGTGTGAATACCCAAAAGAGATCGTTAATATAACAAAACCATATTGAAAATCGAAGCCAAATGAGTTGAAACCCCTAGTAGCCATAATATACTCACCATTTTGCCGCACTTTTTGGGAAATCGCTTGACTTTCGACTTGAAGACACTCGAAACAAAAATCCTGCACTTATTTTCACCGGCCACGGTATAATCGAAAGGACAAGGTCTGTTGATCACATCTTTACTCAACTCCAAAGTATTTCTGGCCGAAGATGTGTTGAAAGGAGGTTGAAAGGTCGAATACTGAGTTGCTTTCTGTAGTTTTTCCAAAATAGGGCTTTTTATTTGATAAACATCAGGTCCTATAAGAAGTTTGATAACAATAAATACTTACATCGAATAAAATCATCTAAAGGGAACCATTCGTTCAGGCCAGTCTCAACTCCCTACACTGTAGGTTAATGGACTGACACCTATCAGAAAACTAGTGCTTGCCTGGCTAATGCTACATAGGGCGTTGGTTTATATCTGACAGGTGTCAGTGCAGGAAGTATGTCCTGTATATGTTGTTGGCGATACAACTGCCGGAATCGATTTTCAATTATTGAATATAAAGAGGCCAAATAGCCCGAAACCGTTCTGTAAGTGTGCCCGTTCAATAACTGAAAATCTATTCCGACAGATGTATCGTCAACAGCATATGCAGGAAATACTTCAGTGAAGATATAATCCAACGCCGTTCGTATTAGCCAGAGGAGTAGTTGTTTTCTAATAGGGTGAGTACATTAACCTACAGTGTAGGAAGTTGAGACTGACCTGAACGAATTTTTCTTCTAGATGATTTGATTTATAGCCAGTCTTCAAGTATGCCCACTGAATATGAATGAATAGTTTCATTGGATAATGACAATGAAACAATAATCAACATTTGAAGTAAACTCACCTGGTTTACTATCAATCTTCTTTTTGGGAAATCTAGGCGCTTGTATTTGAAATCCAGTTTCCTTCTTTGATAGAGTGTATTTGGTATTCGACAAGGTATAGGTATCTGGTGAAGGGGTATCATTGCAGTAATTCATGAATCTCTTACTAGAGTTGACAAAAGGTTTAGGTTTGATGCCGTCACATCTTCTACAGGGATTCACTTTAGAAATGTCGTAGTCAGCTGGTCCGGGAAAATTCTGAAATTAGGTCACGATGTTATCTAGCTGTCCCTATGGACATGTCGGAAGGATTGGTGGTAGAACTTGGGGTTTAGAACCCAAACAAATCCATTGAATTTATGTGTTGATTGGCAGACCAATGATCACTTATGGTGCAATTGCCTGGTGACCGAAAACGGCACAGGCGAAGCTCTCTGGCTTACAAAGACAGGCTTGTCAGAACATCGGTGGTGCCATCAGTACAAAAGCGTCAGCGACCATGGAGATCCTTCTAGATCTACCTCCTCTCAACATTTTTTTGGAGAGAGAGGCTAGATGGACTGTAGTGGAGTGTTGGTTGACACTAGAAGTACAGCATTCTGGAAATGACCTCTGACTTCATGCCTCCAACTGTCAACTACGAACTACCTTTTAGAGGACTGTTCCCGAGTAGAGGACTGCATCCTCCGGGAGAACGATATATTAAGAGCAGACCCAGGACAGAGTTATCAACGTGACTAGAAACCTATGCGACTTTATTTCAAGCGGAAATTTACGCTATTGAATTGTGTGCGGAGATATTGGAAGAATCCAACCTCATACAAGTCGATAAAAATATTCTCGAAGGCGGCGTTGGAAGCTCTTGGCACCTACCGAGCAACGTCTAACTTGGTAGCAAATTGCCAAAAACGGTTCTACTCGATAGGAAGACTCAATAGATTGTCTCTGGTCTGAATTCCTGGCCATACTGGCCTGGAAGGCAATAAGGCTGCTGACTCCTTTGCAAAGGAGGGTGCTGCAAGCAGCTTCATCGGACCAGAACCTGTCATTGGCATCGTTTCAGGCTTTGTCAAACAAAGATTTTGAACACCTGAATGGCAAGAAGATTTATGGACTTCTGGCAGAATCTTCCAGGATTGGCTCACTACAAGGCGTTTATTCATCCTTCGAAGCTTGATACCAAACATTTGTTGGACTACAGTAGGGCCTTCTTACAGGTCACTGTCATTTAAATCATCATATGCAGAGATTCGGACTGTTAGAAGACAGTGTGTGTCGCCTCTGCTTGGAAAATAATGAAACAGCAAAGCACATACTTTGTGCCTGCCCTGCTGAGGACCGTATCAGGTTTTTTTTTAGAGTTCGGCAGAGCCGAACTTTAGACCTATCCTAACCTAACCTATATATCTAAAACCACAGCCAACACCGTAATGTATTGCTGAACTCAATTGTCCTGAAATGATATGAAAGAACAGGCTTGAGTGACGGCAATGACATGTACCCTTACGAAGATGCTATCTATGGAATCTGCAGAGCACACAACACACTGGTTTCAACTAGTTGCCTTACAGTTGAAAGATATAAAACGAATTTCGTTTGGCAGTCGATATCGAAGCTAAGCTACACAACTGACTGCCTTGGAAAGTCTGCCAATCCCATAGATAGCGACTTCGAAGGGAGAGATATCATTACTATTACTTTCAAACAGTGATATTCAATGTTCATTGATTCGTGTATTTTTTTTCTAAGGAAAAATTCTATAGCCTTCATTCACTCAGAGTATTATCTGCTCATATTCGAGTCAATCGAAGATTAATAATACAGTTCAGTGTTAGGGATAGCAGAGCATATTCTAAAATAATCTGGTGATTACGCTATAAATAAGAGTGAAACAAATATTATTATCAAAGAAACTCATGAAAGAATTAAAATCAAATAACTCTATAGAAATGGATTGTACCTAAATATTATTTGAATTATCAAAAATACATGAAGCATATGTATTCAGATATACTATGGTATATGACTATTACTGGACCGTTACCAAACCGTTATTTCAACACTTCGACACGTTTTTCGATCACCAAGTGATTATCGTCAAGAGGAAGAGTAAACAGTTTAATCTTCGTCTTGAAGATGATCACTTACTGATCGAAACATGTGTCTAGGTGTTGAAATAACGGCTTGGTGTTGGGATGAAACTTCAGTAGTACTCATTCCTTCACTAAAGGTTCCAAAGTGTGCATCAGTGGCATATGACATCTGGACATTTATTTTTTTCGACCTATGACAGCTATTTACAACTTCGACGAAAGTTTTGAAGTAGATTTTAGGTGTTGAAAATGGAAAAAGACTGTTTTCCGAAACTTCGATCTCTAAAAGAAGCCAAGTATGAAAATTCAGTTTTTTTTATTGAGTTTTTCAATTTGAAGATGAAATTCATCAATACAACAGATTACTGACTATTTGGACTCTTCAGTGATTTATATTACGCAGTAAGTTTTCGAAGTTGACTTTTCATTTTTCCTTTTTTACCCAACAGCACACAACTTTGATAATATTTCATATTGACGAAGGTTATATGCCTAAAAACAGTAAAGAATATTATGGATATTTATATAATTCTCAATATTATCATCATTTTATTTCAAATTTGGAGTTGAACTGTGAAATAGAAAATCACCTTTAGAAGCATAAATTCGAACAGTTAAAAACTGTTCATGTAAAAACAGTTATTTCTAAAGTTTTTGTTTCGTGAATTCCAATGTTCATATAGGAGTAATCATTTCAAAAGGGCTTTTTCTATCAGTTTGTATCTGAAAGTAACTTTATTTTCTTCTATTGGAACTTTTCAACATTTTTTTTTCGAAGATGGAAAAGTAGAAATCCAGAACCTTTCTTTTCGAAAAACGAATCTCTCCTAAACATATGCTTCATTTATTCAAGTAAAAAAATGTGATAAGACATTGTATACGGGGGGGGGGCATCAAAAATTGGACATGGAGGTTTTGAGTACTAATCTTGCAAACCGATTTGTATTGGGAGGGGGACAGTTTTTTCCCCATTTACAGCGTCGTCACTTCAAATTTGGACGTATTTAAAAGAGTTCTTTCAATATTGTTAATAGCAACAGATTGTTGTGCGCCACTGCTCAGTTGGAATGTATTTGGAACTCTCTCATTTGTTTCATACGCTACTTTTTTGTTGATTTTTTAGTTTTTCTCTGATAAGAGGACTATTACTATTAAGAAATGGTTAAAATGCTGTTTTTATTTCTCATTTTTATGTTAAAAGTGACATCTAAATTATTACTAGTAGTAAGTGCCGTAAAGTGTTGCTAAGGAAACAATGGTTTACAGATCTGCAGAGAGGGTTGAGTTGATTGAACTGTACTATGGAAATAGACGGTGCGCTGCGAGAGCCGCAGAACTGTTCAATCAACAACATAGGAAGAATGTGTCGCGACAGTATGTTTTCGATTTAATTGCAAAATTTTGTGCAACTGGATCTGTAGCAAATGAAAAACGGCAAATCGAACCACCAGTAACAAATGAGACGACACAAGTGGCAATTCTGGGCCATGTTGAGCTTTACCATACCTTGAGCACAAGAAAGTTAGCATTTGTTTCTGGGGTGTCACGAACTAGCTTTCGGTGTATTTTACAAACCCACAAAATGCAGCCTTACAAGATTAAATTAACGCAAGAACTGAATGAAGATGATTTCGATCGACGCTTGCAATTTTGTGAGTTGGTTAGTGAACGGGAAATGGAAAATCCACATTTTATTTTCAACATTTGCTTCAGTGATGAATGTTCTTTTTTTCTAAATGGCACAGTTATACTCCATAATTGTTGCTATTGTGATGATTCAAATTCTCACATTTTTCATGGAATGCATACTCAACGTCCACAATTTCTGGAATTTTTGGTGACCGTATTGTTGACCCATTATTTTTAGAAGGCAGTTTAACCGGCAAGATGTATCTGGAGCTTCTGGAAGATACTATTGATCCCCGTTTCACAGATATTATTGAAAATGACCACAATTATCGGGAGGATCTGTTAATATTTCAACAAGATGGGGCTCCTCCGCACTATGCTCTGCTTGTTCGGCAGTATTTAGATCAGACTTTTTCAGATCACTTGATTGGGAGGCGGGACACTATTGAATGGCCACCACGATCATCAGACCTTCCGCCGTTATATTTCTTTCTGTGGAGTCATTTGAAGAGCACAATTTACTGTACTTCTTCCGCATCACTCGAAGATTTACGGCAACGAATCACAAATGAATGTCGCCAAATCACTCCAAAAATGCTCCACAATGTTCGAGAACGTTTTCAGCAGAATGTCTATTATTGCATGGGAGCTAGAGGTGTTTATTTTGAGCATATGCTAACATGAGAATAAAGTACGTTACTTCAATTCTAAATTTAATATGCTTTGTCCAAATGAAAAAAATGTACACCGTTGTTTGGAGAATTCCAAGATCTTTCAAACGATGTGCGACTCGTCCCCAGTTCCCTATTAAAATTCCAAGGGTTGTTAACCCCTCCGCTCCGGGGTTGAAGTGACGACGCTGTAAATGGGGAAAAAACTGTCCCCCTCCCAATAGAAATCGACTTGTCTCAGCGTTTTTTCGGATTTGCAAGATTAGTACCCAAAACCTCCATGTCAAGTTTTCGATGGCCCATCCTGTATAGTCCCTCTCCAGTTGAATAAATAGACTGTTTTCCCAAATTTGTTTCAGCTATGTTGGTCGGTATTAATGTTGAAGATTGAAGTAGACGGTTTTTGTGAATTTTTCAGCAAGTAGAAATAAAGTAGAAATATTTGAAAGTTATCTAAGTTCTTGTTGTTGTTATCGAGTTTGGGCAACCGTCTAACTCAAATTTAGTGTGACGACTGTTTCAAAAGATACATATACCTTTCGAAATATACATCTCTTCCAACGTTTCTAGGCAGTTGAATCACGGACATTGAATTGTATCCTGCAATGACAAGGAATAATACTCTGAACCCGGTTTGAACGTGATCACTCGATTGATTTCGAGGATGTGTCTCGAAGAATTTCCTTTATGACGTAACTTGCATAAGTGCTCATCAGATACAAACAGACTCAATGTTTATCGTGATTTCGGCTGAGAAAGTTGTTCTTTTTCTACTGGCATTTACCGGATCCTATTTTGTAGGAACGTTGGAAGGGGTGAATACTTTGAATTTTATTTGGAAATATTCATTTATTTACGCCATTTCTTCAAAAAACAGAACAACTTTATGGCCTTTTTGCATCCCATATTTCCATATTCGAATAATCTCCTATACTATTTATTGAATATTTTCCATATTATCGTGGACATAATTAATTAGAACTATCTCTGTCACTTTGTAGCTTTGCCTGGAATGGAGATCTCCGCCCTATTTCATTCAGATGTCCTGTACATGGACAATATCCAGTGCATAGCTCTGTAATTACTATGAGCCGGTTTCTGCTGTGTTGAAGCCGTTATTCACTTCTATTTTCAGGCCATGTACATTCTTAGGTATATTTTCCAAGTCTCCAAGTCTTCATTGTGGTTTTTATTGGCCCATTTCCTGATCTGGTTCCGTACCACAGTGTCTGGTACCCCCAACAGGGCCACAACAAGGAACTGATGATTCGTATCTATAACATTCAGCTTTTTACTTGCCTATGGTTTCTTTATTTCCAAACACCTAGAATTCAGCTTGATTCACTCAAAAATGAAGATTGGTCATTACAAATCATTGTTTTTATTCTGAATACATCTGGTTACATTTCATTTCGTCTTGATTGGTGGTCGACGGAAGTTACAAACAATCATGACGTTGTCTGTGTGGTACAAGATGTTATTGAAAAGGTAAATATAGAATATATTTGTGAACTGAGCTAAGTATTATCAATTTCTCCAAATGCTTTGTGATGGTAACAATATTGGGCCGGGAGTAGGATAATATTGAAGTTTATCTTCATTAGATGTTTAAAACTTCAATAGAAGCAAACCCTCGAATGAAAAAAAAAATCACATTTCGACAATTATCACCGGAATACAACCGTAGCTTCGCCGCTTTTCTCTGGAGCCTACTCAATCCGCGAAGTTTGCTAATGGCAAAATAAACATCGAAAGACGTCTCCGCGAGCTATAATATATTCCCTCTGTTGACTTTCCGTAATTAATTCGAAACTCCGTCCACATTATTAATTCCACCGTGTCGCGCGTGATATAGGATTATATTTTCGTTCACTTGTGACTATAGAAGAATTTGAGAGAATTATGGTATATATTCCGGTAGTTCGGGCGACGAGGTGATAATTGTCAAAGGAAATCAGAAGGTGTCTGAGTTGGAATTGCCATTAATTTCTTGTGAAAAGATTCAACAACGTCTTCAAAGAGGAGGAACGTAGATCAGACGGATTTGTCGTGAATTTCTTCTTATTAGAGGTTTATTTTATTGTTTTCAGGAATGATTAAACGACAATATCATTGACGATGCTCTAAATTATTTTATAGTAAGCATTTTGTTACCAACCATTGTTATATTTAATCTCAAGAACGTTGAAGTTTTGTTGTATCTGCTCATCTACGAAAAGGTTATTACGTTCATGTCGTCAATTTTTGAACTAATTATAAAAAATTGCAAATGTGTCTCAACAAAATTCCACGCATTTTGGCTAGTACAAAAACTGAATAGTTTTTCAACCACTCATGAGGATTTTACAGTAAATAATTTCAAACAATGCTGAATTGAATTGGAAATCAAAATTCTACAGATTTCTGTCGGATATAATTCCATCCGTGTCCATCGTAGTAGCAGCCAGAAAAATAGTATGCATTTTCTCATATCTCCCTGTGTGAGTAGGGGACTTCCAAATATGACTTTGAGTACAACCTTGAGCGCTATTCGATCGTTGGTAATGCGGGTCAGTGCCTTGATAGACCTTCTTTTCTTAGCTCCTCAAAGGACACTTGATGAACTCTATTAGTATTAGTCTACAGAGGAAACGGTACACGACTAAACAATCCCAATTACCATACCTATAAATAACATCGGATCAAAAACAAGAGATTCTCAATTCCTCAAATCTGGATCCTTTAAACAAACCTGTGACTCTAAGCGATGCAACCAAGAAGCGACTTATCACCTGTCTTAGAGCAGTATATCTGATGAATCTCCGTTGCAACAAATCCATGAGCAATAGAAGAAGAATCTACATCTTCTGAACAGGTCAGCATGCTTAAACAATGACTCACCCAAACCAGAGGTGGAAAAACCCTACCTGGCTGAATCTTATGTATCCATGAGAGGGGTTCTCCCTGAAATGCAAGCATGAGATCTACTTCGCAAGCTACACATTTGTATTTGCTTGAAGGTAGGCGCAAACTGACCGCTGGTCAGATCCTCACTAGTCTGAAAAAAATTTATCATGGTCTGTCAACTTTGGGGTAAATAATTCTTCACAAAAAAATTCAGGGTCAATCTCGCTGGAACCATATCAGGTTTTCTACATTTCGAAAAGACCAACTCTTGCCACCTGGCTTGAAAGATCACTCACGAAATAAAATAATCCGTTTTCAATTGGTCCAGTTCAATAGATCTGAGCCACAATGATTTTTCACCTCATGAAGTTAATTATACACGGTGGAGCATCGATTGAATGAGTCGAATATCAGACAGCACTGATATCTTAGTGAAATCTGTCCTGGACAGTACATATAACCATCCAAATGAACTAACAAAATATCTGCACAATATATAAATAAAATATGAATAACAAAAATGTAACCTACAATCAACTTGTATTGTATCGAATTGTATCGAACTTGTATTGTATTGTATTGAAATCAATGTGGGAATGATCAGAATTATACTTATCAGTTTATCTTTTGTTTCTCATGGAATTATTTCCCAGCAGCTTCACTGCATTAACCTTTTTCTATATCATATCATTTCTAGAAACATGTGGATTCGTTTTCCGATGGTATTTCAGGTTAGCTTCCCAAATTTCTGCTATCGCAGTTGTCGATTGGTAAAACCACCAACACTGACATAAAAACTTGGCAAGTTGACTTGGGTGTCACACCAATAGATGGTTCCACTTATGTATATATATTCATGGCTCTACTCAAATTGCAGGCCCCTCTATGTTTATAATTGATTCATTGCAGTTTCTAAGGACAAAACAGGGTATCGGGTCATCAGAAATATTATTTTGTTTTCGTTAATTAAAAATATGTTTAACCAGCTAGCGCACCCCTACGAACGACAATCCTCAGAATTCAAAGCTTGTGCGAGCTAAGGACTAACTTACCTTTGAACGTGTGATTCATAACACGTATTGGAGATGGATAATAACGATAAATTATGCTGAGGGAATTTGAAACCGGTGTTTCGTTCAACATATTTGTCTTCATAGTAATGTTTCTCAATTATTTTTAAAAAACTCTGTCCATATGTATTAAACTATTAGCAGTGGTGAGCTGTAACCCAATTTTGTATTCAAAATGCACAAGCAACTGTCCCCAATTTCCTGGTCCATTTCAGTAAATTGTGTATAATTATTTTGATACATCACGAGATCACACGTCAAAGATAATTAAATAGAGAATATACAACTTCAGAAATAGAACAAAGAAATAGTCTAGTGTGTGAATTATGTTTTTTCCAAGTAACAGTAAGTCCGCCAAGTTTCGCTAATTAACTTTTGTGAATATAGCGCACCGCCTGTATCATTGACTTAATCAGCTGTGTTCGACGGCTAGTTCGAGTCTACAGCTAAAGCTAGCCATACACAACTTCAAAAGAATATTTTGCAGTGAAATTGAACTGATAAAAATGTGTTAGAGTTGGAAATTTTAAAATGGATCCATGATATGAAAAATTGACTGAATGAATGTCACTTTCTAATATTTTGAACAAACAATTGATTTGGAAATCAAATTTTCTATGAATTTGTACAGTTGGTAGTTAATATAATGAAATAACACCCCGTCAATAAAAATTTTAATTTGTCGTTGAAAATAGATTCATGGTGCCCAAATTAACTCCAAGCAAGACAATGTTTTGTGCTAATAGGCACCTATTATCAGGTTTAGACTTCGGAGGTTCCAATAAAAAACAGTGGTCAACAAATTCAAGAAAATTCAATTCAGCATATAAAAAAATTTATTCAGCATGTCACCTTTTATGATAGGTAATATTCACAATTATTTCCATATGAATGAAAACCCGATATAGTCCCAAAGTTGTCCATCAGTGGAAATATCATTGATAGTTTGAATGAATATGCATTCAATTTGATACTCCCCAATATACCAATAGATTCAGTATGTATTCGAGCTCAGTTCGACATAATATAATGAGAATAGTAACCCCAAAACTATATACTAAAAAATACAGGGCCGAGTAAATTGGAAATATTGCTCAAGAAAATCTTTCTGAACAGGAATTTATAGAATGTTTTTTTAATTCCAGGTTAGAAATTGACCTGAATCAGGCAGTGCACCTTACTCGAGAGAGTAAAAATTGTTAATCCAAGAATAAAAATTGTCTTCCTTCCAGGAAATTATGCCAAAAACAGGCTTACTGGATTCTATGTTCTGAAATGTATTAGTATATGTTTGACAGTTTTTGAGTAGGCATTTCATGCATTGCTGTCCCTGAATGGAAACATATTTGAATCACCTGAAAAGTTTTCTGTTCAATTCCATCCACCACTTGCTTTCTCATGAACATCATTTGAAAAAATACTTTCACAATACTCAGTACACTGCTCAGGGTATGTATTCATACAACTCGATAAATCCGGTTGTATAACCCTAATTTTCTTTACAAGTTTAACGTTATTATTTCAACGAATCAACGAAATTTGGAAAAAATAGTATTTATGCAGGAATTACCTTTGAAATCTACTGCAAGAAATCCACCTTTCAGATATGAATGATAATAGAATAGAATATCTATTGAAAATACTTTTCCTTCACCAGAAAAGCACTGACACTTGATGTGCATTTCCATTGCCAAGTTGGCAATGGTTACCGAGAGTCAGTTCTGGTGTTGGTTTTTCTATCTACTATATCACATTTGTAAACATAACTATCGGTACCAAAGGTGTGATCCACACTTTGAATACCCCAAGGTTTAGAATTTGAACGTATATTTTCACAGCCGGGGGAATGTCTTGGCTATAGGTTATCCTAGATAGGAGGCATTTTCACTGAATAATAAAACCAAGAGATCACAAAAACTTCACCAAGTAGTGTGGATTACTGAGAAGAACAAAACAGTGCCATATTGAAAGTAGTGATCTGATATTCCGGTCAAGAAGAACCAGATCTTTAATACGAAGAGACCATGATGAATTTTTACTATCTTGTTACAAAATTTGAATGTGTGAAATAAAATAAATAAAACTGAATGTGCCCTGTAGAAGAAATGAGAAAACAAACTCTCAACGAGCAATCTTAAAACAGGACCATTTCAATGCAATATACACAAAATAGTCTAAGGTCAAAAAAAGTATGAGGGATGTGATGATATGGCAAATCATAAAGATAGCAGTAGGGGCTCTGATGAGAATGGAAGATAAACAGAAAAAGGACAAAGTTTATTGATTATTTTTACTTTCATGATGATACGTAGATTGTACTTAAAAATGCCCTGAGGTTTCCACAGGTTCAGGACTACTGCTTTTATTCAAATATGCCAATTTATTCAATAAATTCAATTCAACATATTCATTCATGTGAATGTTTGTTGAATTTGATTGATACTAATTTCCGGAACGAAACTAATTCACAACAACGGTAACTTTTTAAGTCTTTCAATATTTTCTCTCATCATGAAGATCGTCTATGTAACACTCTTTATGGAAGTGAAAGAGAATGTCATTTCGAACCTTTCATAATACGTAAATTAGGCGTAAATCAAAGTGAAGCAGGTTATGTATCTTTCTATTCATTTTCACGGTCCAATTAACTACAGTGGCCTTTGTTATTAATGACAAATTATGAAATGAAATTTATGGCTTTTTTTAAAAGCAAGATATAGTTTCAATATTCACTGATGAAAAAGTTCAATTAAAATATTTGACAATCCTTCAACTAAAATGTAAAACCAAACTGTAAATATGATTTTTAAAAATATTTTGTCAGTAGGTGCATCAATTTTTACGTAACATATTATATGAAATATTCATCAAACTGTATTTCACAAGTCATTAATGACTTAGGTTTTAGTAATATGTCACTGATGAAAAAAATAACTATTCCTGAGTCACTAGAGAAGGTATATTTTTTCCTGATTACTCATTCAATGTACATAGTAATATATGAAAATGTTTATTTTTTCAATAACTTACGAACTGGAATGCTCTGGTCATTCGTACCTCTTGAAATCCTGAAATCTGATCACTTTTTACTAAAATTCAAATGAAATTTCCGTAAAGATATTTACGATATTTTTTAGGAGTTTGTTCATTTGAAATTCTCAACACATTTCTGACAATTCCTCGACAAAATAAAGTATTTTGCAATATTCTCTGAATGAAAAATAAATTTTCGAAAGATAATAATATAAATCTCTGAATCATTAATGGGAATGGGTTAATATATTCAATATATAAAAACAAATCAATACCCTTATATCAAATCCCAGTAGTATCTACGATTTGTCTATCAAATATTCTGATATATTTTTTGATCATCATCTGTTCTGAAAATGATTTCTGTATTTCCTATCTAAGTTGCAACAATAAACTAAACAACCTCATCAAAGTTCATCTGAAGAGTGCGTTCGGAGGACATATTTTTTTCAAATGAAGAAGCAATCACTTTGTGAACAATTATTTCACAGAGAAAAACGCCGACCACTATTCAAACGGGTTACAGAAATGAGAGCATCGCTAGGAGAACTATGGTGAAAAATAAAAAAATATGAAAAATGAGAAATGGAACTTTCTATGTTTTTTATCACTTTTATTAGAAATACCACTTTTTTTTCTGACTCGGTAAACCGCCGAGTACTAAAAAAACCTTCCCGAGACCTCACTGCCTTTCCTCAAACACATCCTAGATGCATGCTCAACACATGCATACTTTTCAAACACCTAAAAAAGGCTAATACTATTCTGATCCCCAAACCACAAAAAAACACACCAAACCAGATTCCTTCAGACCTATCAGCCTGCATAGCTGTTTCGAAAAACTCTTCGAGAGACTAATACCAACCGATTGAACGAATTCATATGGGACAACGACATGATACTCCCTCACCAACATGGTTTCAGACGTCCTCCACATTTCATCACACTAGTAGCCTTCTATCTCACTAATCGACAAATCCGCGTCAAAATCGAACAAGCCATTTCCTTTCCACTTAAACACAAATCAAGAGTACCTCAGGGCTCAGTCCTAGCCTCTTCCCTATTCTCAATTTATGTTTGCCCCCTTCACCTCAAAAGTCCTAAAATATGACGATGACACAATCCTCTTCTCCGCGTCAAAATAAACCCCTACAAAAATCAAACCATCTTATTCAGACATCCTAATATCACTACCCGCCCCAGACTAAGTATACTAACAACTTGCACATCAGACTGTTAGGGGAGAACCTTCAACTCCAGGACTCGGTGACCTACTTGGAGTTTACTTTCACGAGTATCCTCAACTGGGAGATCGACCTTAGAGAGACTCTGGACAAAGTCAGGAAAAGAGCCAATCTACTGAAAGCGCGGTAGATGTGACAGTAAGACTCTTTTACACACGAACAAATTGTTCATAAAATCGATCCTGGATTTTAAAGTCACGATCGACCAGAGGCGAATCCACCGCATACTAACAACCGAGAGATGAATCCCACGAAACATCCATAACCTCCCATTCCGATACCACTCCCAAGATTTATATAATCGAATAAGTATCACCCCAATCAACTTGAGATTCAAGGAACTACAAGGACAATACGCTGCGAAAGCCTGCTTTTGAAGAAGCTGACGTTCCCCCCAGCAAAACTCCTGGAAGCGGTGGAAGATACGACAGAGCAAATCCAGGACATCCTAGAGGAGTACCCAGATAGAGGACAGCGAACGGCCTTGAGAAGGTATATTTTCTCCGGCCCAACAAAAACCAGATTCCTCAAGAATGACCACCGTTGTGGACGTGGACACTCCAACCAATAACGCAACTACCAACTCCGAAAATTTTTATTTAAATAATTTGTAAAGGAACCCAGTCTTGAAGAGGAATGAGCCTATAACAGGGCCTCCCTTATATCATTATATCTATGTAACTTATGCTGCCAAACCACAAATGAATAAACATTTATCTCTCTCACCAATTTTATTTGAAACTATCGTCACAGTAAATTGATGGATGTAGCCAATAGTATTTGGTAGGAAATCATCAAAAATGAGAATTGAAACCTTCTATGTTCTTTAGCACTTTTATTTGTAACTAAAGTTACTGCAGTTTCGTCCTATAAGAACATTTTCAAACTTATATATCAAACTGAAAATGATTGATTGCATCAGCCATTATGGATGGTAGCCGATCGGTTCGACGTTGGTGATTTGTTCACTCACTCAAATCGACCGCCGTGTTGGTCCCTGTTTTCAGCCCCAGGCTGAAAGATCGATTTTCATTCACTATCCTTCAACCCGTGTGAGGAATCACACGTTGAAAGGTAAGACCTCGTTAGTCCTCAGCTCGCATTAGTTTTGACTTTTTGTAGTAAACTAGATCGATTTGATTCAGTTTACTCACCGGTTTTCAAGTTAGCGTATGCCACTGAAATCCAGGTTATCTAATTTCCTTTTCAATGCCAAAGATGAAGTGGACAAGTTGGAGAAATCTGTAGTTTATAAGCTTAAGTATCCGGAGTGTGATAGTGTTTATATGGGACAACGTGGTCAAAATTTCTCAAAAGGGTATGCTAAACATGAAAAGTGGTTCAGACTGGCTAAAACTGATTCGACGTTTTCAAACCATTCCTTGGTATAAAACCAAAAGTTCCCCAATCTAAGCGATACGGAAATTTTGCAATATGCAAGGAAGAGTTGCAAACTCAAAGAATTTGGAATCCTTGGAAATTCATATCATTTTTAGTTTAATATATAAGTTTGAGAATATCATGATAGAACGAAACTGCAGTAACTTTACTTACAAATAAAAGTGGTGAAACTTTGAAAGTTTCAATTCCCATTTTTCATAACTATCGTTACTACAGTTTCGTTCTATATGCACATTCTGAAACTAATATTATTAGTATCAGTATTAGTTTGAAAATGTCCATATAGAACGAAACTGCATTAACGATAGTTGCGAATTGAAATGGTAATAACATAGAAAGTTTAATTTCTCATTTTTCATAATAATATCCGACCACATAGTAACGACTTTGTCAATCATCAATTCATATCAATATGAATAGTCAAATTGATCAATTTCAATTTAACACAACGAGTTGAATCATGTTATATTTCGTTATTATCGTATTTTTTTTAATGTTTTGATCAAAGAAATTGACAACATGATCATAATCCTTGTTATTGACAGATGGATAATGATGACAGGAGGTTGATAATAATTTACACTCAGAAATTTCCTCAGTTCATTAGTTCATAACTTTTTGTTGAAAATGCAGACTTGAAAGTAGGAAAAAATCATCAAGTTTTTATTAATTGAAAATCAATACTGACACTAAGTATGAAGGAATAATTTTGGGTTTTTATTGAGCGTGGAGATGTTCAAGTAATACCTGCCAATATTCACAGATATTTTTTCATACAATTTTACTAAATTCATTTCGTCATTAAATTCAAATCGGAAAACCACGCCACTGTTGTATATATCTTGTCGGCATTTCATCCGGTTTGCAATTACTTATGCCCGTCGAGCGTGTTTCTTCCTTTCAAATTTGAGTCGTTCTAGATTTATATTACACATAAGAGCACTTCACTACACTTTTTATGCCAAGATATCGATCGAAGGAAAAAACTAATTTGCAAGTTTATAATAACTGATTTGTGTATTTAGTAATTGGTATTGCATTATAGTGAATATTGAAGCCTTAATGCATAGTGAGATATGATGTAGACTGTAGAGGTTACGTGCAGAAGAAATCATTGTCTATTAAAATCTGGATATTATATTCAACAATACTTTCAAATAAGATGTTGGAATTCAAATGATATTGATTATCTAATGAAAATCAGATTTTCCAGGTTTTTAATGCAAAACTGTGAAATGTCTTGACCAACCAAATTATCATCATTCAGATATGAGTAAAATTAATGAGATCCATTATAGACAGTGAGTATGACAACTGTCCCCACAAAGATACTGTCACCACGCCATCCTTCAAGAATTTGTCTGCAGGAGGTGCGGTGACACATCCTATTACACAGACACACAATAAAATACAATAGAAAAGAACTTTAAAAAAATGACAAGTTCGAAATAATCTGAGTTTTACAATCGAAAATTGATTATTAAATGAACATTATTTTACAAAATTGAAGCACTGACAGTAATAGTGTCATAATTTTCAGATATCTCATATTAGTAATGTCATGTTAAAAACCTAATATAATGACAAGAGTGACATTATCATTAGAAAGGTGTCTATTTCATAAATTTTTGATGAAACTTATACAACGTGTAACTATTTAAAACTGAGAATATTACCGATGTTTATCTATATCTAGTAGGCGGGTTGGGTGTCCTTGTTCATCTTTCATTGCCTGAACCGTTGTGCATGCTGTTTTTGGCGTGTGCTTTGGCTTGGATGTGGAAGGGTTAAGCAAACCGGCCATCGGATGTCTGCTTCCACGTAGCCCCGATGGATACAGGAATGACAGTATCACGTGTGATTCTGTTATTCCCTAACTGAATGGCATCCCAACGATGGCTTGATCCTGAGGTGTGTGTATGAAGGATGAATGTCAACAGAGTGAACTTAAATTTTTCCTCTGCTCCTCTACAAAAGAGATGGATGTCGAGCTTACGACTCCAGCTTCGTCTTTCGGCCTGAATGGTTACAGGTCTTCTGTGAGGACAGGTTTGCGCCGACTGGCTCTCCCATCAGGAAACTACTCAAACGAGTCACTCTAGTGTACCAGTTAGAAAATAAAGGTGAAAATCTACCTATGGGAAGGAGTTTAACCAAACCTCCACCCGAACATAGGGTTGAACCAGCGGCTAACACCCATTCCAAGGCCAGGACAAAAGATGTTTCTCAGGAGACGAAGACAGCTAACGTCTCGTCAAGAAAACCAGGCAAAAAGGCTGGCACTTGTTAACTTCAAGTGTTTTCAGGCAAACTTACAACATGCCAAGGCCGCTTCATACGTCCTTGGAAAAAACTTCAAGGATGAATTAATCGACTTTGCTTTCTTGCAGGAACCATGAACAGAAAATACAGGCCGAGTAATGGACTGAACAATATTCCTGGTGAGGTAATAGCATGCACTGGGGTGAAACCCATAGTATGTCTGGTCATCAGGAAAGGTATCAATTATTTTTTGCTTACAGGCTTCTGCACGTGATAGCCAAGACGTGGTAGCCATCCAAATTTCCCTATCGAGCAAGAAGGGTAAGTCGAATATTATCGCCTGCTCTGCCTACTTTTCGGGAGATTCGTATCTACTCTAGCTGTTAGACGACTTATCGACTAAGCAAAAGGAACAAACTACAAATATTTATGGGATGTGACGCCAATTTACACCTTACAGCATGGGGTAGCAAGAATATAAATCGCACTCTTTGATTATATACTAGGGGAAGGGCTGTCTGAAGTTAATGAGGGCTAGAAAACAACTTTTGTAACTAGTAATAGACAAGAAGTATTAGACCTAATCATCAGCTCACATTCTCTGAGCAACAAGATACACCATTGGTCTATATCTACTGAACCTTCTTGTTCGAACCATAGATATATTCTTTCCAATATTGAAACAGGTCTCAGACCAGTGATAGAATATCGTGATTGGAGTGGGTATAAAAACTCTCTCCAATCGTACTTTGAGGACGGATTCATTACTATTCACAGTTGTAATGATATAGATACAGTAGCGACGCAATTTTGCGGAGCAGCGATCTCATCCTATCATGAGAACTGTCCACTGAGGGTTGAAAGAGATAATCACAACTCTCTTGTTGGAACAAAAGCCTAGAAAGAAGTTCGACGATTATTCAATCGAGCTAAAGCTCCCAGATAACTGGGAGCTTTATAAAACTACTCTGACAACAAAGAAATCAGAAAGGCAAAACGGGGGTCTTGGAGGAAGTTCTGTGTATCTGTGATTTACCTCGCAGCACAAGAATTCACAAGATTCTCTCTAGAGAGCCGACTGCTGAAATTAGGTCACTCAAACGACCCGATGGAACATTCATGGCCTCTAGTGAAGAAACGTTAGAGCTTTTGATAGAAAACCACTTTCCTGAAAATCTAACTTTTGATAACAACAGACCTTCCATCTTAGAGGGTGCTAAACGCCCAAAAAAGGAAAATTGGGACGTCACAAAGAAGGTTATCAGAGCACCGGCAGTTGAATAGGCTATTAAGTTTTTCCAGCCCTTCAAATCTCCCGGAGAGGATGGTATATTTCCAGTTATTCTTCAAAACGGACTGAAAATCATTTCACCTATTCTCACAGAATTGTATGAAGCTAGTCTGGCATGGAACTATATACTACCCAGTTGGTTGGCAGCAAGGGTGGTATATATACCTAAAGTGGGTCAAAGAGACCCACACCCTAAATGTACGATCAATCAGCCTTACATCCTTCCTGTTGAAAGGACTTGAGAGGATACTGGACGGACACACCAGGAGGGTGGCATTATATGCATCTCCTCTGGATAACCACCAGTATGCTTATCAGATCGGCAAATCGACAGATTTTGCATTGAACAACCCAATCCCTTAACAACAAGGAGATTGCGGCTGATGCATTTCTTGATACTTAAGGAGCATTTGACAATGCACTACCTAAATCTATAGGATTGTCTCTAGTAAGGATATTGAATCAATCATAACTGGCTGGATCTATGCCATGCTAGTAAACAGAACTGCAACTACGACTCTTCAAGGCGAGACTATTAGGTTCAGGGTCACCAGGGGCTGCCCTCAAGGTGGGGTACTATCTCCCTTTCTGTAACTGCTCCTGGTTGATGCCCTCGACATGAAAAAATTTAATCTGCAAGCTTATGCAGATGACCTTGTCATCCTAGCAAGGTCTACTTCGGAAAGGGCAGCTTGTAATATCCTCCAAAGCGCGTTGGACGTTGTTTTCAGTTGGTGTCTGAGGAAGCAGATGTCTGTCAACCCCAGCAAAACTGTGTTAATCCCCTTCACCACCAATAACCTACAATATTTCGCCTCAATGTGAAGTAATTCCATCTGGAAAGGATTTGAAATATCTTGGCGTTTTCCTTGATAAAAGACGAAGCCAGACTATCTCTATGGATATGTCGAAGGATTTGTGGTAAAATTTGAAGTTTAGGTCGCAAACAAATCAACTGAATTTATGTGATGATTGTTAGACCAATCAGAAAACGACCCGAGCGAAGCTCTCTGGCTTACAGAAACAGGCTTGTCTAGCTATCAGTGGTGCCATCTGAACCACACCGTCAGCGGCCATGGTGATCCTTATAGATTTACCTCCTCTCCACATTTTTCTGAAGAGAGAGGCTGCATACAGACTTGTGCACATTGCCAATTGCACAAATCAATTTGATGGAACAAAATGTTGGTTGACAATGAAAGTCACAGCATTCTGGAAATAACCTCTGACTTTATTCCTTCAACTGTCAGCCACGAACTGCCTTATAAAGTACTATTCCCGAGTAGAGAGGACTTGAGACGAAAATATTGAGAGCAGATGGATCACAGATGGATAAAAAACACCTTCCGGTTCTGGTGCAGGTATTTTTAGTCGCGGACCCAGGACACAGATATCTACCTACCTAGGAACTTATGCGACTGTATTTCAAGCGAAAATTTATGCTACTGAATTGTGTGCGGAGATATTGGATTAATCCAACCTCACACACAAGTCAATAAAATATTCTCAGATAGTCAAGCGGCATTGCTAGCTCTTGGCTGCTACCGAGCAACATCTGAATTGATAGCAAACCTACTGAGCAACGTCTAAATTTCTAGCAAATTGCCGAAAACGACTCTCCTCGATAGGAAGAATTAACAAATTGTCTCTGGTCTGGATTCCTGGCCATACTGCCTGAAAGGCAACGAAGCTGCTGACTACTTTGCAAAGGAGGGTGCTGCAAGCAGCTTCATCGGACCAGAACCTGTCATTGGCATCGCTTCAGGCTTTGCCAAACAAATCTTGAACACCTGGATAGCAATAAGATTCATGAACTCCTGGCAGATTCTTCCAGGATTGGCTCACTCCAAGGCTCACCCTTCACAGCTT
>WOGN01001013.1:0-20895 GCA_015342105.1 Leptinotarsa texana | reverse complement strand
GGCTAATACCACGAAGGGCGTTTGATTATATCCGACAGGTGTCAGTGGAGGATTCTTCACTGAAGTTATTCCTCCATATGTTTTTAGTGATACAACTGCTCTCTTTCACCATGTTATTTGTGTCATATGACTTTTTGGTTTGCATTCCCTATATGACTAATTGAAAGCGTAGAAAATCAGGATCAATCTGACATATCATTATCACAAGTGCAACCTTCTTGTCATTTTTTCCTAATTCTACATTTAGTGAAAAGAGTGATATTTCATTATGTTTTAGTTTTAAGGTACACTTTTTTTTGTATGATTCAACAACCATTCAATGAACTCAGGTTTGTATAGCTCTCGATCTTGAGATACTGTACATTTCATACAATAAAGCTTTAATAAACTTGAGAGTTTCTCAAGTGAGTCAATTTTAGTAAAAATTTCATATTTCAATATGTTTTATTTTAAACGTACAACTTTTTCTATGGGAGTGATCTTGTGATACTGAATGAACTTTGAATTATGCAACAAACAACTTTTTTTTTTGTATAATAGTATAATTCAAAGTTCATATATTTTCTTTCATGTAATTCAATGTTTCTATGAAAGTAGTTGTTTCGAGAAGGCTTTTTCTTCAGTTTGTGTCTGAAAGTTACTTCTTTGCATGACCTACGCATGTAAAGAGTTTATTTTGTAATAAATCGCTTTCTTTTTTACTATAGAAGATCCTCACATTCTTTTTTGTATAAAGATGGAGAAATGAAATGCCAAAATCGTTCTTTCCCAAACATCAATTCATTATCTCGACTTTTGTATTGTCGTTTTTTCTTAATAAAAATTAAAATTTTTATAAAATTTTCAATTTGTAATATTTTTACTTATTAACTTCATTCAAAATGTAGAATTATATATAAAAATTCCACCAAATGGCACCAAATACATCTATCTCTTCAAAAGGTATAACATAATTTACTTTAATCCCTTTTGAGTGCTTGTCTACCTGCTGCTTTTATCTTTAAGGTTTAAAATGTTAATTCGGTGGGTCTCTGGAAACACTATAACATGTTCATTGAGAAAGAATCTCATAGGATGTAAAAATTCTTATTTATCGCAAAGATAGATATGATGACGTGACGATGTGGTATCTTCATATAATGACGGCTATATTTTGATGTCAAACATTTAGAGCCGCACGCAAAACCAAATGCTGCCGTGGCGACGGGTCGCCATGCGCAAGCGACTGTGCGATTCTCTTCCCACTGGTTAGGCGTTACGCTATTTGTCTCGCCACAATAGGCTAGGATACCTATAGTGTATACAGTGTATACAAGTCATCAGTAATTTAATTATATTTTCATATTTTATAATTGAAGTGTGCACTGAGCCCGCGTATATTTCAGTCTGTCCCAAGGGTCAGTATATGTAAAATCTTCTCGCTTGGTAGATCAAAATTTACACAATTTTCATAGCATATATTTTTAAATTAATTATTAATTAATTTTAATTGCACAATTATGAAAGATGCAATTAAACACTTGCTTGAAGAATAAATTTAATGAAGACTGACAAAATTGTATTTCAAAATCATTTGATAGCGAATAGCGCACGAAATTTTTTCTGTTTATCAACAGGAACATCAAAAATTAATTTATTTATTTATTCTTTAATGATAATGGAATTTATTTAGAAATACTTATTATTGATATTCATAAATTGAGATCTTCAGTGATATATTGCAATAACTAGCTAAGATTCTTGAGTTTACTAGCATATTAAAACCAGATTAAAATTTTTTCATGTATATTTTGATTGCATATTCTTTATAGATATTTTAGTATCCAACAATCATCACAGGGGTCACAAAATATTATAATTGGTGTTTTTTATTACTATCTTTGATAAAAATCATTGTATTGTCATCATCGCACGTTTATATTCAAGAACTCCTCAGTTGTTTTCATTTAGAACCTAATTATTTCTTTTTCAACGTGATTTCCATCTGCACTCGATTAATCTTGACCTACTAATCGATTTGAAATCGAAACACCAACCAAACATTGCATTATTCAATTAACCAATAAATCCCAAGGTGATTCATCCAACGAATAACCAACAAATGAATAATTATACGAGTATCATTATCAAGCTACCGTTTTCATAGACGAGGTGCGCTTTGAAAACTAGCTGAGTGCCATACCACCATAATCTAGGCCGCAGAAGTATGCCAACGATTGATCGCATTGGAAACAATATTGTCGCAACATTTTATCGCCGTTACAAAACATTCTGCAAACATGCGGTACCGGCTTGACTTGTTTGTTTTTTATTAACCTCAATGGAGAGAGCAATGGGGATTTGAATATAGAGTCTTCCAACAGAGACTTACGAACTTTGACAATTGATAACGTCCATTTTGTTGAAGCTACATCTGCCATATTAGCTGTCATTTATTCAGTCTGTTTTGTCAAATCATCATGGACGGATGCAGCATTCACCGGTTCAGTAAACGATCGACCAACACCCGTACGTCGCCGCTGTCTGTGAGAGTGTGCAGGGGAATCCGACGCAGTCGATTTCGCGTCGCTCACAAGAATTCGGACTTTCGCGTATCACAACTTGGCGAGTTTTGCGTCGTCACTTGGGCCTGCAGTTCAACTGATCCACATAATGGCATCAATAGGTCTTTCAACAGAATAAAACATTTTGCTGATATCTCGCTCACACTTTGTTTTGATAAAATTTAAAGATAGGAAGCGCTTAATGAAATATCTTTGCAGTTTTCATCATTGCCCGTTGACGCAAATCAAACGTGATATGGTTCATATTCCAAAAACTTCTAGATTAGATAATTGCTATAATACCCTTTAACTTTGCATAAGCAACTTCAATGACAGGGATTATATAATATTTTGGTACTTTTTTGAATTTATGTAGGCGATAAGATATCATAGAAAAGCTTTTGGCAATTATAATCTTCTTTAAAAAACTCTTTTAAATTAATTAAAGTGTTATTGAATAGACGGTTACTCCAGAACACTTACCATGAAAAAATTGTACGTTCAAAGTGAACCATATTAATTGTTTTTACAAAAAACTGACTGATTGAAAAAACTGTCGTTCATTAAAATGTTATTGTATATATTATATACAGTATCTGAAGATCAAGAACTATACAAAAATTCATAAGTTTGAAGTAGAACATATTGAAATATTAGTTTTTTACCTAAACTGACTCACTTAAACTCTTAAATTTATTAACGGGTTATTCTATACAATATAACAATATCTCAAGATCAAGAACTATACAAAAATTTATAAGTTTTAAGTAGAACATATTGGGAAATAAATAATTTTTTACTAAAACTGACTCACTCAAGAAACTTTCAAGTTTAAAGGATTATTGTATAATATATACAGTATGTAAAAATCAAGAACTATAGCAAAATGTATAAGTTTGTATATTGAAATATCTAGTTTCCTTTGCAAAAACCGACTTATTTGAACTTTTATTGGAGGGTTACTGAATAAAATATAAATGCAGTTTCTCCAAATCCTGTCATACAAAAATTTGTCGGTTGAAAGTCAAAAAAATCACTCTTTTCACTAAAATTGAATGAACTAACTCTTTGATCAACAAATTTTTACGTAACCGAGAAGAGGGACAGAAGGGATTCCCAAACTGTTATTTTTTAAATATATAATAAGTACTTTAAATCGAAATAACATTCAGACAATGTAAATCGCCTAAGAATTTGTTACAGTTATACGGCTCGTGATTCACCCTGTAACCCTGTAAAAGAATTCAACTGTGTTTACGTATATTATCCAAGCTCTATTATTGAATAACTCTAATGATAACAATTCTGAATCATCTCGCAACAAAGATGACTAACAATTCCAAAAACCACCGAGCGCATCATGCACAACCGAAGAAAAGACAGGAAGCATTCGCGGACCTCATTAAAGGTGCTCTCATTTCATTTCCTCGCCAATTAAGAAGCGCCGTGTCTCACATTAATTTTTTTTTCATCATCGCCCGGCTCCATTCATAACAAACGCCCAATTACCGCGCCATACCAATTAAGCTAATAATTAGACACTTACAAGTGCAACCCATAAACCTACTTTGATTTCAATTGTCCAAGGATAATACGGGCTAATTTGTAATAAGTTCAACACCGTAATCTTGATGTTATACAAAAAAATATTCATTTAATTCGACCGTTTCGGAGAAACAGATACAATTACATATGCGTTACAAAAACAGTATCGGAAAAACAAAATACAAAATTTAAAAGAATCCAGGCGACGTAAGTCGAGGCGAGGGTAACAGTTCTGGTATTTGGGAGCCGTTTTTTTTTGGATAAAGAGAATTGTTCTATATAAATTATTGATTAGGGCATATAATCAATGAAAACAGAATCAATAATATCTATTGCTCCAGCGTTGTTGAAATATGTAGTATTAAGGCCATCGACATCTCTTCTAGTGTTAACACTATTGCATTTGAAGATATGTATCATTTGGATTAAGATGATTGAACATCTAGAATAGTTGGATGATCAAAATAAAAAATGTGTCCATATTCTTTTTCATGTCCAACGAGGGCTGTGGGGTTTTTTATATTTAGTTTCTTAGAGTTTCTCATGTTTTCTTAAAGTCATGTTTTAAGATACCGTCCGGTTTGACCAACATTTGTGTATTTTGTATTTGTGACAGCTTCCACAGTTCAATTTGTACACTATATTGGATTGTATTACTTGTGTTTTTGTTTTTCGTTTCGAGAAGAAATGCTTTCCACGTGTATTTTCATTTGAAAAGTCCATTTTGAGTTGTTTAGTACTGAGTAGCATTCAAAGTTTATCAGATAAATCTTCTACAAATGGAATTTGGGGATATTTGAGTTTCACCACTGTATTTTGGGAAGAGAAACTGTTTTCTTCAATTATTTTTCTTATAAGAGCTCTAGGAAAACTATTTTTTAGTAGATAATTCTCAATTGATTGTATACTTTTGTTATAGAATTCAGAATTAGAAATGGTAATTGCTCTTGATATCAAATTCCTTATAATGTTGATTTTAATTCATTTACCTCGAGATTCTTTGATCTACTGAAGCAAATGATTATCTCATATGTTGAGATACTCAAATTCATGAACTGATCGAATATCTGAACGTTATTAAAACAAATCTGCAGTTCGATATGGTAAAACTACTTTTTTTGCCAAAAAAGTCACTTAAAAGAGTCATTCCTCACTTTGAAACTATCACACTGCTTTGAAGACTATCTCTGTGCTTTAAATGTAGTGATCAGTCCATTTTCCGTTTCTCCAACTCTATCTGCAGCAAAAATTATTGGGAAAATATTCAAATGAAAGTGGAAAACTTCTCAAACTCAGTATTATGAGTAACAATTTTTATTGCCATGTTAAAAAAAGGGGTGGAGAAAAATCAAGTGTAAATTCGATTTATGTAGGTCTCCACTCTTGAATTTATTTAAACAACCCCTATAATCTTCACTGTTGAATTTTATAGTTGGCATCCCTGTTCATTAAACTACCTCTTTTTCTAGCTTACCTAAAAACTCCCGATATAACAGAGTTTTCAGAATTCACATGTTAGTTTTATACTTGATAATAGGGTAAGATCCGAAACCGGTCGTAAAAATAAAATAACTATATAGTGAAAATTAGAGAAAAGTTTTTATTATTAGGTTTTCTCGGATATCCAATAACTTCAAATTCGAAACGTTGGTTTAAAATAAAATATTCAACAAACACTTCATTGTTACATTTTCACTAAACAATTTTACAAAAACGCAACACGTATTTCGCTCTATACAATAGCCTCTTCAGTATATCCTTAAAACGCTGAAACGAATTCAAAAACAATCATTGATAAACTTTCATGAACTGCACCAACAAAGACTTTACTCGAGTGTTATGACTAAAACAGAAGTTGAGGCTAGCTACACAGAGGCTTTCAATGTCTTGATGAAGTTTCGCATTCACAAAGAAATCTCATTAAAATCTCGTAACGAATTGTGTCGATTAATATGATGCCAGAGTCAGGACTCGGATTGCATCTATTGAGCGGAACACAACTCTCAATTATTAATTAAACAAGCTCTAAAGAACAGGTGAAGTATTTTCAGTAAACATAAATTGCATATTAATGCAAATAAATTGGAAAATAATTTATAAGGGACCATGAAAAATGCTAATTTCTTCAACATTAACCGAAGAAAGAAATTTTTAATGATAAGGACACATGTGTCCAGGACACATAATTGCACGGACATGTTCCTAGCTGAAAATTGCGAATTTAGTGATGGCTTGTATTCCAGTATAATGTAACATGTATGAATATTGCTATGTTAAATAATTACGTACACAACAATTTTTTACAGTATAACAAATCTTGAAAAAGACTTCAGACATCATAGTTGTGGAACGCGTCGAGTCTGCAGATTACGGTATTTTTAAAACTAAAAGAGAAAGTTACATCATTTCGAAAATATCAAATGACGAATCAGAAGCCTTCCCAACGTTCCATCCATCAGTTCTTTAAGCTTCATCTACCAATTTTTAAGGGGGATCCCTTTTTGAAACTTCATATCAATTTCGTCTCAACTTCAAACACGAAAAAATTCTTTAAAAATTCACTGAACGTCATAAACTCACGCTATAAGCCAATTCAATGAATAATATCCTGATACAAACACTACATACCTCATTCATTTGGAAAAATTTCAAAGACACTAGAAAGGTAGAAAAGAAAATAAGACCCAAGACGCTTATCGATTATTATTAAAAGTTGTTTAAGTTTTTATCGAAGAAAATTTGAACCAACAATTAAATTTGGAGGAAGAACTTTTACAATTTCATCATCATTACTTTTATGAATGGACGGACCCAGTACTCGATGAAAATTTATAACACTATCCATGATAATAATCAGTTAATAATAATGTTAATGAGAATTGTTTAATTATTATCATGGATATCATTATTTTTTGCAATTAACCAGCTGTATTTCAGTCTACAAAATAATGGATGCCACATCATTTGTAATTACTTTTTGCTTGAAAAAAAAACAATTATGTTGTTTATTTAATCCTATTTTAACTGCAACAAAGTGTTTACAACGAGGTACCTACCTCAGTTATTTTTTATATAAGTGTGTTTACTAATGGTCGCCGACCTTCAAAGTCATTTCGAACGAGGTTTCAATGATGGATGCCGCTGAGCCGACGGTGTGTTTATTATTATTATCATTTTCAAAATACATAATTGATTTTTATCCTCGACATATCGAAGACAAGCGTTCCTAGACAAGCGAGAGAGTGTTAGGTACCTATTTAGTTCTAGTAAACAACTCAATCATAGACAGTAACGCCATCTCTTAGCAACAAGCGGAAATACCCTATTATTTTTGTTAAGAACAATAAAATCTTCCACGCGCTTCTAGTCTTATCGACATAAAAGGAGTGCGTCGGTACGACGTGGGTCTGTCGAATCGAGTAATTGAAGCGATACAACCGGAGAAGGATTCTAGTTGTACTGCGAAGTAGTGATTGTGAAGTCTAGTGATTGTGAAGGAATTATGCATTTGTTTGTGCCATGCAGTATCCATAATTGTTGTATCGAGTTCCATAATTGTTGTGTCGAGTTCCATAATTCTTACGATGTTGGTATAATGCCATTTAAAATCATTTAGTATAAAAAATTGAATCAATATTCTCAGCTTCTCCAAAATCTGATAACGGAATTCAACAACAACAACAAATGAATGAAATGGAATTCCCAATTTTCAACAATCCATTCAATTTTAAATCTTCATTGGCATCAGTTCATTTGCAAATGGAATTGATAGGTCTTCAATTGGACAATATTTTTAAAGAAAAATTCAAAGAGGCTCTTACATTGTATACACAATATTTTTGGATAACTACCCGGGATTAAAAAAGCATGTAGCACGCATTCTGTGCATGTTTGGTAGTACCTATTTATGTGAGTAAATATTTTCCGTCATGAAAATAAATAAGAACAAACATTGCATAAGACTCACGAATAAACATCTTCAATCAATTCTTGAAATAAGCACAACGAATATAATACCTGACATCAATGAGCGTGTCAGACAGAAGAGAAGTCTGGTTTCTGGATCCTCGAGCTCAAAATAATTACTCTCTGATGTGATTTTTAACAACAGTATATTATATACTTCATAATTAAATTAATGCAATGTTATAATAATTGAATACTTTTTTTTATTTGAATTTGGCCCGCCTACACATTCTAAATTAAATATATGAATGACCCTCTGCAAAATTGAGTTCGACACCTCTGCATTAAACCAAACTCCTGCACACAAATTCAATTCTGTTGTTATTATTCACCATGGAGCACTCAATGAAGAAAGTCTACAACAGTAGACAACACGAAGTCTAGGGATTTACCATACTTAATTTCATTCTTTGAATGGTCACAATAGACACATAAACTACCGCCTTGACATCGATCAGCTCATTATTATGTTAACTCATGAGTCCTCTATCACTTAGAAAAATGTTCCAGCATAAACGAGTATTGAAAATGAAATATTTGATTTTATCCTCGACCTTGACCTGAGGGATAAACATATTCCGTTGAAAAGCTCCCAGTTGCTACATGCTACTGTACGTTGAACGTTTTTCATTTCTCAATATCGATGTTTTAGATAGTAGCAGAAAGTTTCCTGTAATTTTATTTTCGTGCAAACTGACATGTGGAGAAACGTTATGAATATTGAAATATACGAGTAACTGCTTAATCGTTGTAATTAACTATACAGTACTTTCATTTCTTATAAAATATTTGAAAGATGTTACGGCTAAATTACGCAAAAGTGATTTGGCAACATTTGATAAGTGAAAATTGAGAAGGAATTAAATCGAACGGGTATATTCAGTAAGCTACAAAATTCGAGAATAATTAGCCAGCGTGTCTTGTTCTGAACAACTTTCAAAAACGGCGGAAAGAGAAAGGTTTTCGAATATCGAATAATCAATGAAGAGAAAAGAAAATTGAATCATTTAAAAATATAAATTCATAATGATACAGCGTATGAATTCATTTATAACTGTTATATAACCATATATTTCCTCTTTCTTTGCCACATATTGTGAAAAAAATTATAATACGGCTATATTGACGGCTTTTTGGACTTTCTACATATATACTTTACATTAAATTCAAGGTGGAAGACACCCGGAACTGAAAGAAATCAATTAACTTCAATAAAAACTCTTTACCAAGATATGCAAGTTATGTACAGAAATTTATTCCAGATAAAACTTTCGAAGATCTGTACAATGAATTACACATAAATTTTTTTTTCTACCAATGCTTCTCACATTTTTAGCATAATAATGGAGAAGTAGCAAACAGATTTTCTATGAAAACCAATTTCTTCTTATTTTCTTTTCTATTTTCTTCAATTTTAATGGTTATATTGTTATGTTGTCAATTAACTATTGAAACTCCTTCAATCAGAAAGATGAATAGATAATGGAAGCGGGTAGTTTAGAAGTTCATTACTAGATGGGCAAATGTCATGATAAAAAGGATGTTGGTCAAACTACACGAACCGTAAAAAGTTGTTACAAGGCACACACGGTATGTATTTACTTTTCTAGACCAAGAATATGGAGTTGAGTAGAGCTTTTAAGCACCCAATAGTTAACGATTACGTTTAAACAACAATGAATGATAGTCTGGATGATAGTTTATACTCGATACATCGAAGCGAAATAGATATACAAACGTGAGTAGTATGTGAGTGAGTATGTGCTTTATCGTCTTTAATTCTTTACAAACAGGTATTTGCACAACTAATAAACTATGTATCTTATTTTCATCTCAAATTGTGGCTGGGTCTTCCAACAAGGACTTCCGACATCGCCGCTGTCTGTGAGAGTGTGCAGGAGAATCAGAGGCAGTCGATTTCACGTCGCTCGTAAAAACTTGGCCTGTCGCAGACCAGAACTCGGTGAATTTTGCGTCGTGCACCTATACAAAAAACCCAACTGACTCAGGAACTGAAAGTAAACGGTCATATACAACGGCATGTGTTTGCTGAACGGGCTACGGAGCAGTTGGCATCTGACTAATTTTCACCGATAAATCATATTTAGGGCCGAGGCCCATTTGAGGATGAACAGGTGCGTGAATGAACAGAATTGTGGAATTTGGGACGATAACAACCCACATGAGATGCAAGAGAGTCACAAATGGATCCAGAAAAAGTCCACATATAATGACATTAATATGTCTTTCAAACGAATTTAAAAATATTGACCAAAATTATAAAAATGGTTTACTTTTTGGTGAATTTTCAAAATAAAAGCAGTTTTGTCATGTTTGGTTGAGTTGTTAGAGGCCGATAAAATATAACGTTAGCATATTTATTACAATTATTTACCCCCACCACTTTTGTAAGCAAAACCCCCCTCCCATGCTCACGTAAATATTGTTATACAATACATATGCATGTTATATTTGGTATTTCATATAACATGCATTCTTAATTTTTCAAACACAAACAATAACTACTGCTGACGTAATCACCATCTAGACTACCCCTCCCCCAAGGTTATCAAAAATAAGCAGAGCAAAGAGCCCCCGCCCTCCTATAGTGCTTACGTAATACTTGAACGGCAGTAGCCACATCATTTTGTTCAAACTGCACAAAACTGATTTTTTCGTCGTCCCAACTTGAAAAATTTTAATTTTCCATTGAGCACAAGTGCCACCGATATACTCAGTTTCAAACAATTTCCCCCGCTACCTCTTATTGAACGGCATCATGCACGACCTTTACCTGAGTCAATACGCGCAAGCATAAGTCATTACATAAGTTGAACAATAGTCTCGACCCCCTTAGAGGGAGGCTGACCCGGTTATATGTCACACCAGACGACAAAATCTAGGTTAGATTTGTTTGGCGATTCTCTCGTATGGAGAGAATCATATTCTCTCTCTTTTCCTCTCGACCGGAGAGCCGCTGCAACAAATTTCACTTTCGCCGACTGCCGGCAAGTTTAAAAGTATCGATTCCTGCAAGCCCGCAGGTATATACACCATCGGGCGATGAGTCACGACGAGCCATGGGTTTTTCGAAGGATGTTTCATCATGGGTTCCGTTTTATTAGGCATACGAGGATGTATTTGGAATTGTAAACAAAAACAAGTATGTCTCATTGAAGATGCTCTAATTGGTTATGATAATATTTGATAGATTTATAAGAACGTTATCAAGGTGTGTTAACAAGAACAGCTTATTAATTATATCAAAGTGCTTAGCGAACGTGTCTCTAAGTAATATACCTTACCCATGATAGCATATGGCTCGGTGGTATGGTGGCCAAAGACTCAGCAGGCTGGGGCGATTTGAAGGCTAAGTGGCATTCCAAGGCTGCCTGGCCTGGCTGCCACGAGCGCTATGAGAACTACCCCAACAGCTGTATTAGAAGTATTGCTCAAGGGGAAGCCAGGTCAATCATCAGTAGACTGATCAGAGGGCAAATGCCTATAAGTATGCTGCACGGTGAGTGGTACAACGAGCTAAACAAAAAGTTGGAAAACGACCCCATAATGGGAATGCCATCGGATGAGATGATTCGCCAGTATAGCTTCGGAAAAACTTCAAAACAATTATAACAGGCAGAGAGGCATGGAAGGGAGGACCTCCAATAAATGCAGAAATTGCTTGTTACACAGAAGGCTCAAAACTGATGAAGGTATAGGAGCAGGAATGTATATAACTAACATGTCAATTCCAAACTGGTCTGGAACTGCCTAGAAAAGCTACAAGAACTAGGTAGTCAAAACAGACTGTCTTTAGCCTGGGTACCAGGCCACACTGGATACAAGGGCAACGAAGAGACTGATTCACTAGCACGAGAAGGAGCACGACGCTCCCCCATTGGCCCAGAACCCTTTTGTGGTACAGCAAAAGCGCTGCGAAAAACTTGTAACAGCAACCGGAAGGAAAAACAAACTCAAAAATGGTGGAATAAGACGCCGGGTATGAGATAGGCCAAAGAGTTCATTAAAGAGTCATCGCCAAAATCTGAATGGGCGATCAACCAGAGTTCTGGTCGAGCTATTGACGGGACACTGTAGACTCAACAAACACATGAACAACATCGGATTGGCAGACACAGACCTATGCAGGCATTGCCAAGAGGATGAGGAAACCTCCGTACACATGTACACATACTATGCTATTGCGAAGGTCTGTCAAGGATAAGGTTTGCAACATTAGGAGAGGAAAAACTACAACCCTCTCAATATATGGGGAACTTGAGGTCTGGCCTATGAAGTCTAGTTGCAAGGACGCACCTAGACCAGGAACTCTAGCATACATGAGGGCACACACAATAGATCTGCAAAGGTCGCAGTGTAGTAGCTGTTCAGCACAGAAGCCCCATATTAATTAAATCTAATCTAATCTACAGTAAGTTGTACGTGGAACGCAGCCTATCTTAGTATTAATTTGATGAAAAGTGTCAGAGGCCAGAAAAACATGAATAGTTCCATCCTTAATATAATTATATATTTGATGAAATTGGCCCATACTTGATGAAAATATATAACGTTTTCAAAAACATTTTATTGTGGGATTTTCACTGAAAAATTTTACAAAAACGTAACACGTGTTTCGTCATACATTGGCTTCTTCAGGCGTATCTTCACTAAGTTTTAGTCAGTTCAGCAATTATGATTATGAATTTTACTCATGAATTTCTAAGATTCACACCGCTCGAACCCTTCTCTCCTGAATGGTACAATTTCAAAATATAATAAAATCTTCGTTGTGAGCAGGCTGTAACAGCGGTTTCGGCAACAAATTCTCGAGCGTAGACATGTACAAAGCAGCTGAAGTCAGCTATTTAAATGGCAACGTTAAGCTTCAGTAAAGTGCCTGCGGTCGGTTCATAAATTACAAACGAGGACGAAATAACTCCTGATTCGATTCAGATCCTTTCGCGGAAATACCGCCTGCTTCCGATACAGTAACGTTCATGAAACAATTTCATTTCGTTGCTAAATCGCAAAGAAAAATCCTTTTCGTAGCCAGAAGTGACATTTGAATATTATGATAAAATATTTTCTTCTGATTTCCATAAAGTTAACACTGTTGAAACGGATTCACTTCTGTTAGAAAACGCTCTTTTTTTTTATAATAAACTTTTACCTTTCAAAACTGATCACGGAAAGTTCTTTCATTTCATCATCATATAGCTCGGGTGCGTCCAGCAGAATGTAAAGCGTTTTTCACCAACTTTTATACACCTAAAAAACTGATACATACTTGACTATAGGGAATATTCATAAAATCAATAATTTCAGTACTAAAAAAATAATGAAAATTAGAAAACACCCTTTCAGGAAATTTGTTCTTTTTAGATAATTAACCAACGAAATAATTCGACTTCAGTTGGGAATCAATTACTACTGAATTGGTTTCCACCAAAACTTTCGTTTTTGAAGAAAACAACACAAAATCGCTTCATTATTTTTATATCGGAATAATCATAGGCGGGTTGAAAATGAATAAAGGATCACCAATCTGCAAAAAAGTTATATGAAAACGGTCACAAAGTTGGAAAAATGTATTGATTGATCTAATCGTATAGCAAAAATATGAAAACAAAATTGTTGAAACGATTGAAAAAATTGAACCGTAACAGAGCTGTGACATTATTTGATCAGTTCCAACTTCCATTGTCTGATATAATATAAATTGATTTGAAAACCCTGAAAAAACCAATTAAAGAATTAATAAGATTAACCGAAAATAACAATTTTATCAAACAAAAAACTGAAATTACAAAGAAATAACATACAAGCAACAACCAAACAATAACATAAATATTAATAAAAGCTGAAAAATAAAAATTATTATCAACAAGAAATGAAAAATAAAAATTATAAGATTTCAAACCAAGTTATGTCACGACATTTCGATTGTTAGTATCCACAATCGTCTTCGGGTGATAACTGTTATCACCTTAGCTCGCACAAGTTTCGACTTCTGAGAGGAGCGATAGCTTGTCAATGACTATTTGATATAAATGAGAATCAATTTCATTGAAGATTGTGTGAAAACTGTATGCTTTGTTTGTTTTCCATATCTCACAACTTTAAGAAGAAGCAGCTATAAGAAAAACTAGAAACTGAATGAAACGCAGAAGTTTAAAAAATATATTAATGTTGGTGGTGGTGAATTGTTTCCCTAATGTTACCAGAACATCAAAATTTTGATAACAACCTTCAAATCAGCTGAGAGACACTTTCTTTCAAATTCAGTAGACCAAAATGTCAGTATATTGAGCCCCCGTCTTCATTTTGCCTTCAGTTTGTTTGTAGAGGGTTGAAGGAAAATTATTCTCTTGTCCTGATTGATCTTTTTTTTGAACTGAAATGTTTTGTATTATTTGAGAACATTTATAAATAATGTAAATATTTGTACTTCAAATATTATTTTTATATAACAAAATTACTTTTCAATATAAGTGACAATCGAAATGCTGCTTGTAGTTGGATGGTCTTTTCATTTTCGAAAGTAGCCAGAAGATCATTTCTTCTTCAGAGTAATGTCCGATGACTGGACATAGGCTGCATTTATTCCATCCGTCCAATTCTTCTGCTTTTGGTCCGCAAATGAAAAATAGTGCTGTGTTCAACTGTGATCCATAAACATATCAAAAATTTAAGAAGTCATTTCTTTTGCAGCAATCTTGATTATGATGCAGATAGCTACTGATGCATTCAGTAGACATGTCTACACCAGTGTGTTACATGAGTACACCATCATCATTATACCAAGCAGATTTTGGATAATGATGTCACACTACTTTGTCACCTGTATGGTTTAATAGATATCCTTGTACATTTTCATCTATTGAATGGAACTAGTGAATAGTGGGGCTTTGTAGCAAATAAAATGGTACTCTTTGTTCTATCATCGGGAAGCTACAAAATTATGAGTGTAAGTAATATTAAGATATAAATGGATGGTTTGACTTACAACTCTGTTAAGGATGGTCATGTGAAATATTAGGCACATTGTGTTGGATGAACATTGGTAGAATACATTTACAAAAAATTGGTAAAGATGTCTACATTTTGATGAAATACGTTACACAAGGTTGACACGAAATAGCAACAACAAAATTCTTATAGATTGGTAAAGAAAAACTTGTAGCTCAGGAAGATATATTAATTATTGGCCATACCACAAATACTCAATTGAAGCGAATCTAGTGAAACAAATGAAATATAGAGTGTTGAAAATCTCTGACATCCAATTCCATGAAAAAAAGTTTGATATTCTACTCAAATTATTTCTGGATAACTCATACTCTACGAGTATGATACAAAATATTTTGTACATGTCCTTATCCACAAAAAACATTAATTCAACTCCTGTACCAAATCCAAATATTATTGACAACAATGAACACAATATTACTCTACCCCATGTCTTTTACAGTGCTCTATATACAGATATTAATCATCTCAGTGAGATATATTTCTACCTATTGATGTTGGACAAAAATTCATGTAACAATTTTTCAATGGATCCATGAAATCTTGAATCAAAACAATAATGTACTCAATAAATTCAATTTAAATGCTATCATCCTAACCTTGTGAAAAATTCTATCCACAGGTGGAGAAGTCTCAAGGAATTCTTCACAATTTTACGATGTACTACATTTAGATGACAGTCATTAAAACTCCTTAAATCCTTACGATCTTAAAGACTCACATTTACATGTCTACATGTAGGCGGTCACTTCTCATACCAAACAGGCAATTAAGAACACACATATTGAAGTTGATAACAACTATTGTCACTATTGCTATTGGTATATTTCATGTCAACTATCTATCAGTCCTAACCAAGAGAGACGACTTGTGAATTTCCACGTGTGGATAAGATCTTTTTTAATAACTGGTGTGAAATGAATCTATTGAAAACACAAACACACAAACACACAAAACACACAAACAAACACAATATTCAGGACAATGGCTCCTGATGCCTCAACTTTTCGAAGAGAGAAAGATTCAACATTCATAGTGCTTCCATATGAACCCAAATACACCAATGGGTTGGTTGAAACATTCAAAAAATTCAATATATTCTGAATAAGAAACCGATAAATAGAGATGGTCATTAACATAGAGCGAATACATGAAAAATTAGAGGTTTTGATACAGGTTGTTTAGCATAGGATCAATATCAGGTACTAACCGATGTAGTTAAGTAAAACAGGTGGTAGTTAGGCCATTAATATATAAAAACACTACATTGGGCATCGTCAGTGGACTCCTTTTCCGATGCCATTCCAGGTTAGCTTTCCAAAGGTCTGCTACCTCAGTTGTCGGTTGATTGGTCAAAGCAACAACACTGACATTGAAACTTTCCAAGTTGACTTGGGTGTCACACTAATGTGTGACACCCAATGTGGTTCCACTTATGTCTGGCTTTCGTTCACGTAGTTATTTTTATCAAGTAATTTTCTTGGTTATTCACATTTTGTCTTCAATAGAGAACCGCCCGCCCGGTACTGACGATGCCCAATGTGCTGAAACAGCTGTTTACCGGGGGATCTGAAGTTAAAATCAATATGGGAATGATCAGAATAGTACTGATCTATTTATCCTTTGATTTTCATGGACTTGACTGCATCAACATTTCTCGATTTCATATCATATCTAGAAATATGTGGATTCGTTTTCGGATGGCATTCCAGGTTAGCTTCCCAAATTTCTGCTACCGCAGTTGTCGGTTGATTGGTCAAACCAACAACACTGACATTAAAACTTTGCAAGTTGACTTGGGTGTCACAACAATAGGTGGTTCCACTTATGTCTCACTTGCGTTCACGAAGTTATTTTTATCAAGTACTTTTGTTCGTTATTCACATTTTGTTTTCATTCGAGGACCTCCTGCTCGGTACTGACGATGGCCAATAGGCTGAAACAGCTGTCTACCAGTGGCTCTTAAATTGAAATCAATATTCATCTTTTGATTTTTATAGAGTTATTTTCCAGCAACTTGACTCCATTAACCTTTCTTCCCCGTTTGCACCTTCAACTTTTCTGAACTATAGCGAACTGATTAGATTGAACAAATGTATTTATTATCCATCAATTCAAGCGCGTACTCCCAACCATTGATGTCAACTAGTATGTGTCCTATCACGATTACGATCTCCACTTCTCATGCTTGATTACTTGTATGAACACGCAACACAACAGGGGTCTCTATGTTACATATGTTCAATAGTGTGAAGTGCCATTTCAATGCTGTTAATATTCGTTTGAGAATTTTTCATCAAACTGTATATATAACTTGCAAAGTAGGTATGAAATTAGAATTACTGCTGAACTTGATTCAATGCTGTTCATGATAATAATTACAATTTTCACAATATAGACGTTATTTCTTATACACTTTCCACAGCAGCAGTGGTTTTCTCATTTGAATTGGTGTATTTAAAATTTAAATAAATTCTAAATAATAACAAAAAAACTTTTCGAAAACTCCCGAAAACAAATTCTATGACATCATTATGCCTTACTGCAGCACTCGACCTTTCTTCTTCTACATTTTTCACAAATTCCGAAAACTCTAAGAACTATCTCCTAGAACACTCCATTGAAACTTTCAAATCAATACAAATATGTCTCTCTAACAACTTTATGTTGAAATCCGAACAAATTTACAATTTGTAACCAGTATTCGTTTGAAATAAATAATACATCACATTGTTTTTCAATGCCCAGTCTATTGGTCTGTGAAAATCCTACGGCAGATAATTGGTCCAACTTAGACGATTACTTTACTATTGCTAGGCACAAACGTCATTCAAAATTTTATGAGGTGGACCAATTTGATTTGTTTCGTCACTTATAAGCTGCAACTTTCAACGAGTTTTTCAAATTATTGTTATCTGTTTCTGAACGTCTTTTCTGTGACCTATGCGACCCTCTCAGTACTAACAACCTAGAGAGCATTTATTACATAGTCTCACCCAATTTGAAGCTCGAGACACTGAACCTTTAGCAGAGGTGAATAATTTTCCTGGATCTCAGTTTTTTCCTTTCCATGAACTTGTGACTTTTGCAGAACATAATTTAATGTTCGCTGGATTCGCTGTAGACTAAATTTGCACTATCCGTTTTGCTGAGGATATACCTCAGAAGCTTCTCAACTTTCTTTGGCTCTAGGCTACTCAATTTTCCATGTTGTATTTCGTTCGTTCTCATACATCTCAATGTCATATATTTTTTCATGAAGAAATATCAACTTCTTAATTTAGAGAACACTGTTTCTTCACGATTTTCCAACCACATCTAGGTTTCTGATTTGTTACTTCTATGTATCTCAGAAAGTTTCCGAAGCTCCAGTTTTCAACTGTAGTAATGCTTTGATGTTTGATTAGCAAGATTTTCGAATCGCGAATAATTCTTTCATGCCATTTTTGAGTTTTTAAAACTTATTCATACTTCTGCTTGAAAAATGGTGGGTATGGATTATTTTTGGAAGGCGATCCACTCATTTCTTGTGAAAAACATCTGGACTGTAAACAAGAGATGCTGATGAAGAGCTGAAGACAAGTGTTACAATTTATTGATGTCGGTTGCAGAACTCTAGAAGATATATTGTTGCATGATGATTTGATTGAACTCACAATAAGACCCAAATAAGTGCTTGGTAAATCATAAAAATTAAAGTCTTTTTCTACTGATAGAAGTCGTCTGACTTGTATATTTGCAAAACACTTATCACAAGAATCTGTATTTCGAAAACGTATCATTCTTCGTTGAACATTTTATAGGAAAAAGTTGTTTATTTTGACGAGATCCACCACATACTTAGTTTTTGTAATGTTCTCAACAACTTCACTTAGCGCCCTACGAGCTAAGTAATATGCATCGATATAGAAAATTGTTAATATGTCGAAAACGATCACCTCCAGCGTTGTTGAGGAAATGTTTCTCCGAAATGAAGCATACTGGTTAACGGAAAAACACATTTCAACATTCTTCAAACATATTTCATATAAACATGTATCATACAGATGAGCAACTGAAGAAAATAAAAAAGGCCATCCAAACAAAGGGATACAAACAAGGAAACAGCATGTTTGAATTGAAAGGGGTATATTTTCACAGGAGATACAAAAAACGTTTTTCTCAATTCAATTTGTATTCCAATCATTGGTTATGAAATTGAATCAGATATCATTCACAGTATCTGTTAATCAAGTATGACTATTACACTATATCAGTTTGACAATACTAAACTACTATTCAAAATAAGAAATTTCCATATTGCTCCACTGGTTATTTTGTTTTAAAATTCATCTTGTAAAAGTTTTTCGATGATTTTTGAAAGTTTAAACCGTATTGGTGCAATTTTTGGCCAAATAGAATATACAATTTTATTATTTGCTACTTTATAGGAAATCTTTCAGTATCTTGTACTTTTTCTTGCGTCTGTCTGAATGTCCTTATTGAATATTGAACTAATTCCTAAGGGATGAGCTTCAATTTTCAACGCTTCATTTTCAAAACGTCTACAATGTCTCTTTCGCTTTGAACTTCTTCATTTCATTTCTCAAGTCTTTCTGTTCTCACGATAATACTGCCGACTGATGTGATGAAGCAACTTCCGTGACATAATGATTTGCTCCTTTTTTTATAAAACAGTTTTTTTCTGTACTCATACCAGTTTATTTGAATTCAGTCCGTTGTGATTGAGCTGCCACTCGAAAATTCAATTTAATCAGTTTTTTATTTGAATTCATTCGGTTATATTGCACGTTACCTGGGACTGCCCATGCAAATATAATGGTTCTAATAATACCCTTTCATGTTCGCATTGTCCCTAGCGGTAAATTTATGCATTGAAAGCTGCTTTTGCAATAAAAGAACCGCCAAAAGGTTCCGACAGACTATTTTTCATTTCGATCAGCCGTGGTATTCAATAAACCAGATGCATGGTTTACTTTGAGTGAATGTTCATCAGAACATCATTTCAAAGAAATAAACTGAAGGGAAAGCTAATTTACAGTTAGGCTCGACGTATGATTGAACAGTCGAGATTAAATGATATGAATATTGAATGTTTAGAAATAGTATAGATTAATGTCGAATGGTCTTTAAAAATCTCAGATTATTTTTTAACGAAAAATAAAATTCTGAGTTCGAAATGGTTTTTAATATAATTCAGAGTTCAGAGTTGAAGTTGAAAATTCCTTCTGTGAACCAGAAACTTCATTGAATTTCGATTTTATTTTCCCAAGTTCGAAGTTTGCACTCAATTTAACACGAAATTAATTTTTTTTATTTTCAATAATATTTGTGGTCCTTGTACGATTGCACGCAGTCCAAAAATATTTTTTTCACGACTGATTCAGTACTGAAATGGAGTTTTTGGAATCGACTTCATTTAAGTATGGATAACTTTGATAAAATTTCTCTGAGATTTACTCGTGGAACTCAAAACACAATGGCGGGGGGATGTTTTATTCAAAAAGATCACTTTAATATAATATATTCCTCAGAGAATCCTGTATATTTGAAAATAAGTGGCCACAAGTGACCTGCATATTCGTGTCATGAAAATTCATTGGAAATATATTCCATCTATCTTTCAGGGACCGTACCTATTGACACTCCCCACTAACTTTGTACATGTAATAATGTTGAATATCGAATAATATTCACACTAGCTTTTTTTTCCAGGTCAGTATCGATGAGAAGGCAGTTATCAATCACCTCTGTTGGTAAGGTTATTTAAGCTCACTTCACTCAAAGTTCTTGGCCTTTGCTTCCAAAT
>WOGN01001012.1:8881-20900 GCA_015342105.1 Leptinotarsa texana | reverse complement strand
ATTGTTATTTTCGGTTAACCTTATTAATTTTGTAATTGTTTTTTTCAGGGTTTCAAATCATTTTATATTAGATTAGACAATGGAAGTCCGAACTGATGAAATACACCACAAAACATTGTCAACAACCACCTTCAAACAAACTGTTTATTGTCTATATAGGACGAAACTGCAGTAACGTTAGTTACAAATAAATGCGGTAGAAAACAGAAATTTTCATTTCTCTTTTCGTTATGATCTCCTACCACGTAGTAACGGCTACATCTATCAATTTACAAATGAAAGTGGTAAAAAACATAGAAAGTTTCATTTCTCTTTTCTTAATTAGATTACCATTGCATTATTACTCAATGGAAAACCCCCGTTATGGTGGTTTTACATTACAGAAAAAGAGTTATCGTTCGATCTTTATTTTTTTGATGGGTGTCTTACTGGAAAAAATATGTGTGATTTCTTCGGCATGAATTCTAGAATTTATTGAACAGGGCTCCATATGGAACATGACTTAGCATATGGCTACAAGACGGTGCCCCACCACGTTTCAAAACTGAGGTACGGGAATATCTCAACGATCATTTCAATAAAAAATGGATAGGTAGGGCTGAGCCAATGGCGTAACCACGCAGATCAAATGACCTGACTGAAATGTAATTTTTTTGGGGGGTATATCAAATGGATTGTCTACCAAACTTCTCCTACATCTATAGAAGACATGAAACAAAGAATCACCAGAGCTTTCAGGGAAATCCCAGAAAATTTTCTGCAACTTGTAGAGACTCCTCTGTTCAATAAAATATTCAGGCGTTATTGTTCATTTAAAAAAAATTGAGTGAGGGAACGTAAAGAAATGAATTTTTTGTGGTTACAGTAAATGATGAAACTGGTATAGTTTGTGAAATATCAAGTTGTTGCACTTGAAAAAGTTGAATTATGCCTGTTTGAAAAGAAATGAAACTTGACCGGTTTTACCGAGCACCCTATGTATTGTTTCTGGAAGTTCAGATTAACGAAATTATCACAGTGATGTTGACTAACTCTTCTTAAAAAATCCATTTAATAGCTCTAGACATGCTGGTGATGAATTAAAAAATTATTATCTGCAAAAAAGGTTTTTCTGGAATAACTTGGCAATACGGCAATGGAAATTTGAAAACCAAACTTTTTTATAGAGCTGAAAAAATATGGATGTTCTATTTGAAAAAATATAACGTTGGTACTCCACGCTCGGCTGAATCACTCAATATGCGAGAACATAATTTTAAAAGATTGTATCGATTTGTTTGCAAAACACAATTGAAAACGAAAAATTGTTATCCCTGGTAGCTATGTACTGAGGATTCATGTCGACTCAAATTATAATTCATAAACACCAGATTTTTCTGAAACTGAATTTTCATGTTTGTTATTCCTAATCTGCATGCCTGAGTTGTTGTTTGTTTTAAAAGCAATCTTCACACCTTTGTTGTGCAGAAAATTTGAAATATTCGTAGTAGGTTTGCCTAAGTAGGTTAAGGTTCTATAACTTTTATCTTCCGCTCTTCGTATTGGGTAAATTTCCTTCCGACCGTGGTTGTATAACTTTTTCAATATTAGGTAAAGTAGGTAAACAGGTAAACAGGTAGGTAATAGATTAGAGAATAAAATAGTTGTAATTTAGAAGTAACGTATTATTAACGCCTGAGAAAGCTATTCACGTTCGCGATTTTTGTAAAACCGTTTATAGTGAGAATCATACAATGAACTGTATTATAAATGACTTTCAGTTATCGTTATAGTATGATTAAAATCACACAAAACTGTTGTAAATTGTAGCCTATATGTTATTCTGATGTATAAGCTGTATTTATGTAAAGTTTCATATCAATCCGTTCAGTCGCTTAGGCGTGAAAGAACCATATACATATATACATACATTTTTCTATCCTCACAAACTTTCACATTTATATTAGTATAGATGAATCCTATTAAAATTGTGCCTATTCAGGAGGCAATCATTATGAAAAGTACATTCACCTGTGGATAATACATAGTCAAAAAAATCGTCCCTTTTATCTGCTGCTAGACTGATTCATGACAGTGTAACTTGGAATTTGTCAGGAGCTTACGATTGGGTTCTCTGCTACACAACCTGAAACTATGAACCCAATGTCTTCATTTGCAGTTATCCCATGTTTTCTCTCTTGTTTCGAGTAAGCAAAACTCTCGGAAGACTCTCCTATGGTTAAAACCATATCGATTTTATTAATAGAATAAACTATCAATTTAAATAATTATAAGAATACACCTCGCGAAGAACGATCAATAAAATGTCTGGATAATTCCACCTGAGATGATGCCGAAACGTCGACCTTTGAATAATACACAAAGGATGAACACCCGGAAAAGCCACTTCGCTCTAGCGGGTTAATAAACTTCACAGATAATTTAAATTATAAATTATTAACTACCAACTGCTACAGAAACGAAAAACAGATAATTTCTGCTCGAAGTAGATCACAAATTTCGGTTCCTTCAACTTTCATAATACTAACCCATAATTCATAACTGACGTCAATAAAATACTGTGAAATATAATCGAAATGTTAAAAATATACTAGTATTGATAAGTCAATATCATGAATGGGTCAGTGACCATATAAATGAATAATAAAAGGGTTCATTATATTGTTCACTCAGCTTGATATATTATTCATCAATACTAATGAACAATACACAGGGAGTATAATGAGGAGTAAGGAATTCTGTTTAAAATCTGTTTTTCCGTTAATCAGCTGTCGGTCCCATACGAACAACATGTCTCAAAAGTTGAAAAACTTGTGCGAGCTGAGGACTAACGAGGTCTTACCTTTTAACGTGTGTTTCCTAACACGTTAAAAGGTGAGGTTAATAAATCCATTGATATCCTTGGTTGTAATGGTGATAAAATATTTCCATTCATAAAAGCAATTTTTTGTAGGAAAATTGTAGGAATTGGAGATTTTCACCCTTCACAATCTCAAAAAAACTAAAAATCAACAGGATCAGAATTGTCAGTATGAATATTGAAATCAAACGGTGAACAACGAGTTGAATGGAATATTATGATGGCCAGTGAAATCCACTCTAAATGACGTCAGCAAAAAGAATTAGCGTGAGTATATTCTTATATATGTCAAACAGCTCCTTAGAAATGGATCGTACTCCGTTACCCTTCTCGAAGATAGACATTTATAGTAGCGAAGTCGCAATATACTAATACTTGTATTAGAGAACATCTCATACAACATCGAATGTTTAAGAAGTCAATCAACAATATTGACATATGTCACACATCAAAACTCGTTTGACATGGGAGAAAAGTTCTTTGAGATTCGGAGTATGTTCGTGGTGTGAGAAGTTTGAGTGTGAGTTTTGGAAAAAAGTTTGCGAGCCTAGTGAATCTGTTCTCACGGAGTACAACGTTTTACTTTCTTTTTGAATGTCTGTTTTCTTGCTTAGTTGATCAGAAGTGCAGCAATGGAGGCAGTGTCTCAATAGAGCTAGAATGGGAACAGTCCCCGAACCCTTGTGGAGAGGATCCTCCTGATACCAATATGTAAATTACGAATGTGGTTGATCAGCTTCAACCTCCCTCTAAATGCCTCAATGATAATCTACACCAACTCTCCCCTATTCATGAGACTGCCTTAAATAATTTAGAAATGGAAACAGCAATAACTAGTTCATTCAGTGATGAAGCTGAAGTTCTTGAATAAGTAGAATAAAAGTAAATTCTGCTAGGCGCAGGAATAATTCCTATTATGACACTGATTTTGAGCCTTTCACTATCACTGCAGAGGAAAATAATATTAAACAGATTCATTCAATAAAATCAGTAAAAAAAGTACACCGTCTGAACGGCAAGAACATAAATCAAGAAAAAAAAAGTGCAAATCGTGGACTGACATTCTCAACTTCAGCAGATGATAATAATTTCTTAGTTAATCATGCATTTCTCATGCATGACTTCGTCATATGTTACCCAACGACTTCTCACTACGAAGGCAACATTAGGGATGTAGGATTTTCGATCACAGACAAGGACGTCATCCAATGTACGGAAATTAAAGTAAGAATTCTTGATGCTAGATGCTCAATAAGAAAGTAAAAAATGCAGACACACACACATATGAACCGTCACGTTCAATGCTTGTTACATTTGAATGTCGAATCAGGCCTGATGTGGTCAAGTAAATTCAACTTCACAACATTTGTCGATGCTTACATTTCCCAGTAAAACAATACTGAATTGCTCAAGGTTTGATCGCTCTCCAAATATATAAAGAGGGCAGGAAAGATGCAAACGTTGCGGAGAAATCGGCAGTGGCGCAAAAATTCCAGTGACGAAAACCGAACTAGGTTTATTAATGCTCGCAACAGCTATAAACCTAGAAATGAAAGCAAAAAACTGCACGATCAGAGAATTGAGAATAAATTGCTTGCCAGTCCCAACGGGTCTATATCCTTCTGGCTGGCAGCTAAAGCTGTTAATCAAAACATTATAAAATCCACAATTTCACCACTAATGCAGGCGCATGATTCAATTGCAACAACAGCCATGAAAAAAATAAATCTACTAGATGAACAATTTGCATCCCACTACACATTCGGTTTTTTAGGAAAGCCACCACCTACTATTTCCACACTAGAATCCACAATGCCGTAAATTACTTTTCGACAGCGTCTAGTCAGGCAAATTTTGAAAGAGCTCAAGGCGTCTGGTACTGATGAAGTGCCCATCATCGTACTCAAAACTTCTCAATCTGTCTTACATGAAAAGGGTTTTCCTTCATGTTGGGAGATTGTATACGTTCTATGCCTTCCAAGATGAGAACGCTGCAAACGACCAGTCACCATAGTTCTCATTTTGAGAGATCATCAATATGGCTTTCGGAAACAAAGATCAACAGGCAAACTTCTATCGTATGTCACTCATATTTGGAATAACTCAATCTAGAAACACGGAGAATCAAGAGCTGCTGCGCTTGATATTTCTAAAACCTTTGACCGCGCGTGAGGGTTTGGTGGCCAAACTTCGATGCTATGGCTTGTCGGATAATTTTTGTGTGCATGGCTCTTCAGCTTTGAGAAAGAACTTCCCTGCAAGTGCCGGTCGATTGATATCTCTTAAATACGTTCACCATCTATGCTGGTTTTCACATTGCCCTCAACCCTCTTTTATTGTATATCAACGACTTATTGGAAAAAAACAAAAATTCAATATATTGCTTACAGCACACTTATCTCGTCATTACATTTGGATATCAGTACATCGGCTGCAGAAGCACATCTTCACCGGCAGTAGGAGGTTAAATGTCTTAATGAAGATCTAGAAGTAATTAGGGATTAGAGTGAGAGTAACCAGATTCAATTCAACGTCACAAAAACCCAGGCATCTGTTTTCTCCATGAAGATAAATGTTTCCGAACCGTAAATAATTATGTCAGATCACACAATTCCGATTTCTGCTTCGATACGTTTGTTGGGAGTTAAAATGGACACTAATATATCTTGGCACAATCATGCCGCTGGAATTGCAAAGACTGCTTCTCAAAAGCTTGGAAAACCTCAGCAGCTTTTGATGCTTTATAAAGCTCAGATCAGACCTTCTTTGGAGTATTGTTCTCATGTATGGAGTTACTCCCCCAAACATACCCTGAAGCTGCTAGATTCAATTCAGAAAAGAGCCATCCGCCTAATTGGAGACGCGAACATAACTTGTAACCTTGATAGTCTGGAACATCTAAGAAAGGTCGGAGAATGTATCTCTCTTCTACAGATAATTTCACGGAAAGTGTTCAAGTGACTTGGCACATTTGATTCCACCAAGAACGGTACATATCAGAAATACGCGATTGACTAGGACTGCTCGTCGTTATGAGGTTCAACTCAGTACACCTCCAACTTCACTGTTTAAGAAATATTTCATCTGGACAACTACGTTTATGTGGAATAAACTTCTTGAGAACGTTTTTTCAAATGGATTTAATCTCCAGCGATTAAAATCCAATGTGAATCACTATTTTCGCATAGGCACCGATCTAAGAGCTCCTGAAGGATTTTCCTGTAGTGCTTGTGTTTTGTCTTAAAAAAATGAGAGAGTTTCACCAGGATACGATGTAATAGCACCCCGACAAGCCGTATTCTCTCAACCTTTCAAAATGCTATCCTATAATACTCCTCATACTCTGCGAACTTTATTAGTAACTCCTCACAGTACCATTTTTCTCCAAGTCAACCTGCGTATCAATATTGATGACATTATCAATTAACAATTGGCTCTATTGTTGAAAACCTTTCATTGATAATGTTATTCGTTCCAAAATCAAGAACAATGGCCAAGATCCAAGTAAGCAGTAAGTTATTTTTGTAATTTTTGTTCTCAAGAAATATTTGTGTATATTTTGATACTGATTGAACCCAATCAACGAAAACACGATTCCGTGCATCCACCTGATTTATTATTTGAACATTTGAACAATCTTAATTTGAATGCATTAAATCTTCCTCAACTTCTTCCACCTCAAGTTGTAAAAGTACAAGTTTTGGTACAGAGATAGACCCTCATGGGCTGCACTTTCCACAATAGTTATCCCTAGTGGCAGCCCTAAACCTACTGCGTTCTTCTGAGAAGTATTTCAATCAGTGCCATCTAGTGATTAAAATATGTACTAAAATATAATATGTCACAAGAAAATAAGAGCAATAAAATAGTGTATTGAAAACTGGCAACTCATTCGTTTTTATCAGGTTATTTTTTAGAATAAAACATAAGCACTACAAGAATATTCTCAAGGCGCTCTAGGAGCGGTGGTAGTGGGAAAGTAACGATTCACGTTGGATTTGAATCGCGGGAGATTGAATTCATTTGGAAAAACGTTATCAGGAAGTATATTTCATATAAACGCAGTTCTCCAAATTGGAAAGAGAGACAAAATATCCAATCTTTCTTCGATGTTCCAGACTATCAAGGTTGTAAGTGATGTTTGTATCTCCAATCAGTGACGATGCGCATCTGCAATAAAGAGACAGGTGTGCTGTTGTCAGTAAAACAATATATTATATTTTTGGGAAAGAAAGTTTTTGGCTTTCTATTACTCCATCATAGTAGAACGTCAAAAACTTTCTTTCCCAAAAATTAATCACTCCTAAAAAATATAACCCCTTTAATTCAAATTGTATTTTTGTTTTTCTTTTCCAATAAGTCGTTGATATGCAATAAAAAAAGAATTGGAGACAATATGGATCCCTGGGAAACACCAGCGTTGATGATAAAAGTATTCAAGAAATATCCATCCAAGGCTACTTGCAGGGAACGTTCTTAAAAATGATCCGACAAGCCATAGCATCTAAGCTTGTCCAGCAAACCCTCATACCACACACGGTCAAAGAACGATAGATGTATCAAGCGCACGCAACAGCTCTTGATTCTCCGTGTTTCTCGATCGAGTTATTCCAAATATGGGTGACATATGTTATACGATAGAAGGTCGCCTGTTCATCTTTGTTTCCGAAAGCCATATTGATGATCTCTGAGAATGAGAACTATGATGACTGTGCGTTCGCAGCAAGAAATTTTCTCATCTTGGAAGGCATAGTCATCGATGCTATTCCTGTCGATGCAGAAGACAGAATAGCGAAAGCAAAACTCATCATGATGATTGATCCCAAGTTATATGTGCATATCAAAAATGAAACTAATTTGCAAAAGTTATTTGATAACTGCGGATTCACAAGGAAAATCAGTCTAATATAGGAATGTAGAATGGGTATAGAATGGGTTTAGTTATAGTAGGTGGTCTTCTTTGGTTAGCTATAGTAGCGTTATCGAAGTACCCTTCTTGGCGTGTCAACTGTTGACACGTAATGAAGAGTTCTTCGACAACGCTACTGAAGATAACTGTCACAGTTGCAGTTGAAACGTTTAGGGATTACGGCAAAACTCGGAAGCCAACCAAAAGAAAATCAGTCTACTTCCTACACTGGTATCCATTAGACTTGATAATTGTGAATCTATGACAAATTATGCGAATTAGATAGTGGAAATTGTACTAAAACCAAAAAGGTACAGATGTTGATATTAACGGAGAACGGGCAGGATCATTGCTGTTGACGGGGCTGTCAGAAAAGTCTGCTCCAATGATTATGGTAATAGTACATTCCGGCATAGCCATAATTGTTTGATATGAGTTCTGAGTTAGGTAACCATGACTCGTAAGTTGCATTATGGTCGAAGAAAACAGTAAGGTTGGTCTTAATTTCAATACAAAAGGCGCGAAACAAACATCAAATTATACGTCAAAAAGTTATAAAATGCTACCAGTGGCCAATTCAAGAACTCCGGAACACATTTAGTGAAGCATTTTTCAATAGTGAATATGATAAGGAAAACTAGTATATCGACTCAGGGGCTAGTGCTCATATGGTATCATGTAAAAAAACTTATTGCAAGTACATGATATGAAGGAAATTATTATTGCAAATAATATAATTGGGCCAGTTGTCTGTGCTGGATTACTACGCTTGTGAATAATTCTCAGTTTGACATTAAAATAAGCCACATTTTATACATACCTAATCTAACCACTAACTTGTTATCTGTAAGTCGGTTGATAGCAAGGGGATACAAAGTAATGTGTATTGTATATATAATCAACGGAATGAACTCATTGGAATTTTTATTTATTAATTTATTTATTTACAGCTTTGGCAACTCAACAGAATGAAAGTTCCAATTATAGAGTCGCACAGAAATTACAAAATTCATCATTACATTCAAAGAGTTGAGCTAGATCAAACTAAAGAAAATCATTTACTAATATAAATAAAAATACAGTTATCCTACCTAGTGCATAGTATGTTTCTATAAGAAAATTTTACTTTTGAAAGGTGTAAGTGAAATAGGTCATCAGAAGAAAAATTGGAATTGTATATTTGTTACGTATGCAACATTGATATAGGAGCGTTTAAGAAATAATTAATACTTGCTGGAGACAACTTGAATAAATCACCATTGCGCATGGAATAAACATTTGCCTTGAATAATATTCTGAATCAATTTTATTGTTCAACAATTCACTTAGAAAAATGACGTAGGCATTTTTCTGTCTGGTTTCTAGTTCATCAATTTCATAAATTTTTAGGCGAGAAATATATGGAGGAAAACTTTGATTCAACCTGAATTCGAAGTTTAGGAAGCGTATGAACCTCTTTTAAACCTGTTCTATTCTATTTATATATTTTTGATAGAAGGGATTATTATTAATCTGTACTAATACTGTACTAATCAGTTGCATGTATTAATTAGTATAAATATGTATTTTTATGAACTGTATTAATTAGTTTTAAGATGAAAAATGGTGCAGTAGATGGAATATCGTTTGATATGAAGGCTGATATTCAAAAATCCAACTGTCAAGTGTGTTGTGAAGGAAAACAGTTGTTTACTGTTCCAGTTACGAAACCATAGAAGTACAGAAGTGATATATTTAGTTCACTTAGATCTGTGTGGGCGTATGGAAGTTCGATTGATTAGACAGGCAAGATATTTTCTATTGTTTGTTAATGATGGTATTTGTATATTTTATACAAATACCAAATGGTATTTGTATATTTTATACAAATACCAAATACAGAATTAAAAAAAAATAGTTGGGAATAAAAAATGAATAAAGATTAAAAACATCAAGAACCGACAATGTTTCGTACAGATGCGACATAAAATTATTTGAAAGATAATGGAATTATCCATCAACAGACGAACCCATACACTTCCAAGCAGAATGGTCTCAGTGGGTGTTTCAATAGGACTATAGTTGAATATACAATATGCTTATTGTTCGAGGCCAAACTGGACAAAAGTTGTTGGGCACATGCAGTTAACACGGCAGTACGCCTGGAAAATAGATCGCCAGCTTGGAGCAAAAGCCTGATCTCAGTCATGTCAGAATATTTAGGAGCCCAGTAATGATGCATGTTCCTAATAATAAAAAACTGAAGTGGGACAACATTCATATTAGTGGGATACTCGGAGAACGTGACAGGTTATAGATTGTATAACCCAGAATCTAGAAAGATATGTACCAGCAGAGATATCATTCTAATGGAGCAAGATACTACTCAGATACAAATTAACAAAGGACAGATATAAAAACACCAATCCGTACAAGAGAAAACATCTACGTAAGGGAACGAAATAACATTGATAAATCAGTACGATTCTACTTATGATTAAAAAGAAAGTACAACTTCAAATGAAGTAGAGTCTTGTGAGATATCTGAAAAAGAAGATCTATCTGAAAATGAAGAGCTTCGTTTGGTGGAAAAGAGTATTAGAAAACTTCTTGATTAGGATTGGGATGAAAACATAACTTATGATGAAGCTACCAACGGTCCAGAGAAAAAAGTGGCTGCAGGGCATGCCTGATGAACTTCAAGTGTTTGAAGACAACCAAACGTGGGAGATTGTTAGCTAAGAAGAGGTAGATAGAGTAGTATAGTGCAAATGGGTGTTCAAGAAAAAGCCAGAAAGCAATAATAGTGCCAGCAATAACAGACTTGTGGTGAAAGGTTACCCTAAGCAGTATGGAGTAGAATGAGACTCAACCACTAGTTCTCAGTCACTTTACACTTGGACTTCTGCTTGCATTAAGTGTGAAATTTAATTTTAAAATCACTCATCTTGATGTAGTTACAGCATTTTAAAATGTTTTTTAACAGAAAAAGTGTACATGCTGCACCTCGTAGTTTAAATTATCCAAATAATTATGTTCTTGAACTCAAAAAAGCAGTTTATGGTTTCAGTACGTCTGCTAGGGCATAGAATGCCAGAATAAATGATTGATTGATATGGAATATGCTAAGTTATTTTCGAAACCATGTTTGAATAGTGAAAAATGTAAAAATGAGCAGACTATCATTTGATAGTTCGTATTGGAATTTGAAATACATACATGAGCAGATTTGGCAAATACATCATCCACATAGTGGATGATGTATTTGCCATTTTCGATACGAATAGGAGTAAGGTAGTGGATTTGGTATTTTGCCTCATAGATTTGCAAGTATAAAATTCACGTATGAAATTGAAAATATCGAAGAACTACCATTCTTGGATGGATATTAAAAATGTTGATCAGGGTCTAGAGTTTGATATATACCTATAGAAAAAATACGAGCAGTTTCAGATATATCCCTGACAGCTCCCATCATTGCCCACAACAAAAAATGACGGGAATACAATTTATTTTCCATAGACTGCTCACATTTTCCTTGAGCAAAGGAAGGTATGATATTGACAAAAAAAATTGTTAGGAAGGTGTCTGACAGCAACGGGTATCGTACAAAAATTCAGGCAGAATCTTCGTGATGCCTCGACTTTTCGAAAAGAGGAAGATTCAAAATTCATAATGCTTCCATATGAACCCAAATACACCAATGGGTTGGTCCGAACATTCAACAAATTTAATTAAGACTGGTTTTCAAAATTGCATGTATACTTCAACGTCACCAACGTCCCGCTGGAAGAGTTTTCGAGAGAAATGCCAAACTGTGTCCTAGTGATATTGTCGGACTCTTCAAGGAGTGCCTCACGGGAAAATACTTCCAATAGAAAGGAGATTTCTTTGAGTAATAAGACGGCGTAGCGAAAGGATAGCACAGTGATAGTCAACTTCCTCATGGAGCCATTTGAGAAGAAGGCAATCGAAGCTTTCAATTTCAAACCAACCAGTCGGCTACGATACGTGGAAGATACCTTCGACATCTGGAGACGTGGGAGGGACAGACTGAACACTTCATTCGGTAGACTTTATGTGTACCGAAAACCAACACATGCGGACAGATATTTGCATGCACTTTTGAACCACCATTCAAGTCAAAAGCCTGACGAAACGTGCCCGTAGAATATGTGAACCGGAACATCTTCAAGAAGAATTTGAACACCTTCAAGTGGCTTTAAGATCGAATGGATACAGTGTAACCGAAATCAACAAGGCCATGAAAT
>WOGN01001011.1:0-20904 GCA_015342105.1 Leptinotarsa texana | reverse complement strand
ACAGAAGAATTTTTTCCAGTATGGATAAAACTTTTTATTTTCCTCTTGAAGATGATCACTTGGTGATCGAAACACGTGTCGTGGTGTAAAAATAACGATTTGGTGTTGGGAAAAAACTCCAGTAATATTCAGATCCTTAAAGTACATTCCGAATAAAATAGGTCCCAGGATCGATTCTTGTGGTAATCGATTCTTGTGGTACACCAATATTTATTGCTTTATTCATTGAATTGATGAAACCAACCGTTTCAGATTGGATATTTGGAATACCGTACCGTGCTGATGACGGTATTTCAAAAAAGGGGAAATCCATTCTAATGGCACACCTCGTAATCCATAATTATACAATTTCGATGTTAACTGATTATGATTGACACAGTCGAATACCTCGCCGAGATCACAAAAATCCCAGCAGGGCACTCGCCTGCCTCAATGAACTCTATGACCTTTAAAAAAAACAATAATAGTAGTATTAGTGGAACGACCAGCTAAAAAGCCATGTCGATTTTCAGTAAAGATATTTGCATTCACACAAAAATGTTGAAAGTCGGTTGAGAAATCAGTACACAAATACTTTTGAGAAACTTGATGTTACAGCAGTTGGACGATAGTTATTCATATCAGTTGTACATGCCTTTTTGAAGATGAGAATTTTTTTTCCAACTTTCAGACATTGTGGAAACTTACCATGCGGAAAGGACAAATAGTCGAAAATTTAAGTAGAATTTCTGCTTTCTTTGAGTTTGTGAAAAAAAATATGTATATTGTTCTGCTTTCCGAAAAATATTTAAAAAATCTCGGTCACTCATTACTCAAAGCATTTCCAATCCAGATCAAAACATGCAACCACGGAATCGAACGGTTTTTGCAAAGTGCAAAATTGCCCCAAATTAATCAAATGATAAACCAATCTCACCCTCGGTCAGATAAAAACACAATATCGTCGGAGGCCTGATTGAAGTTGGGTCGCATTTCCCGAACCTTCCACCACGGAATTACCGTAAAATTGACAACATGTGTCAATTAATGTCGCGTGATGTCAAATTGAAACCGGATTCGAAGAAGAAGAGGATCTCGATAGCGGGGTTGGGTTTAGGTAGTAGGGCTTTCAGCTGTTGCAAAGGTGAATTAGACACGAACCTCCTTTGACGTAAGACGTCTTAATTCTTATGGTGTTACTTCTGTACCCATATATACTGTGAGAGCCACACATGAAATATTTGTCAATAACTTTGAGGGTAGAAATTATATTTGGAAAACTAAATACGGAGTAATAATTTTTTCCGGACTTATAATGATAATAGTGATAAATAAATTTCTGCTTTGTGATGTTACTGATTCTTCAGTTCTGACATAAACTATCTGTACCCATTCACAAATTTCTGCTTTACCAATCCAGCTTTTTCTATAATATAGTAATAATTTATAACTGTATTCCTGAGGAACTGAATGATGAAAAAATTGAATATTTGTCATTGATGACCAGTTTATTTTGTCGTAATTCATGATCACTTTGATGAAAAACCCCCTTTCCCAGAAATATATTGTGTTTTGGTTCAGATATGTTGATGACGTACTGGTTGGTTTTGATGGTTCAAACTTTCTCAATAGTCTGCATAACAAAATTAAGTTCACAGTAGAAATTGAACAAAACAAGGAGCTTAACTTCTTGGATTCGAATATTTCAAGAGTCAATAAAGGGTTTCAATTCAATATCTACCGGATAAACACGTACACAGACTGTACAATTCCCTTTGACTCTTTCATTCCACTCTTACATAAGTTATCCGCGTCTAGGTCGACGGTACATAGAGCTTTCGCAATCTCTCTACCTGAAAATAATTTTCAAGATGAACTAAAAATAATAAAGCAAATTGCAGTGAACAATAAAGTACCAATTTTTCTAATAGAAAAGATAATATCAGGTAAAACTCACACAACACTTATGAGTAAATTATACCCAAACTGCCAAGAGCACAACATAGTCAAGTATAGTAGCATTAACTACTCAGGTAAACTTTCAGAAAATATTCGAAATTATTTATCTAAATACAAAATATCAACAGCTTTCATAAGTAATGATAATTTAGGTAGAACCCTGTTCTATGTACGAACATCTTCAAGAATCAAAACACAAGATTAATAAAGATATTCTCAAAATGCTACACATCTGTAATAAAGGGAAATAATGAATTTGGTGAAAGCCATGGAAACTAACAAATCAATTAAATATCAGAAATATATATTCCTAAACGACCAACTCGATTTATGTATCCACTCTTGAATTTAAAAGTTTAACAACCCCTAGAATTTTCAGTGTTGAATTTTAATGTTGGCATCCTGGTTCGCCCAACTACCTGTCTTTCAATACCTTATATCTTACCTGAAAACTCCCGATTTAACCGAGTTTTCAAACTTCACATTTCAGTTTTATACTTGATAGTGGAGTCAAACCCGAAATCGATCGTATAAATAAAATCGACTAGTGGTAATTAGACAAAAGTGTTTTTATTCATTTCATAAAAGTGAAAAAATTGAAGGCTAGACCACCGAAACAGAATTCTACAGCGATAAAATGCTTCTTCCTGAAGCCGATAAAACTGACAACCAGGAAATTTTCATTTAGGTGTAATCATTATTTAGTCATATTGAATTTGCTGCAGGTATGCTGCATTCCCCATTTAGTCACAATCATATTAAAAAATATGATTGTGACCAAATATTAAAACTGTGCATAATTGTTTTTACGTGTTCAATTTGATATTATGATTATGACAATAACTATTTCTCATCTCTGCCGAAATAACTCAATTGAGATAGAGATAGAGACCGGGTTGAGAGTTAAAAGTAGGTGAATTTCACCTCCTGAAGACACAAACTTTGTTGAAGAAACGCGGGTATATGAGAGTGTTGCTTGAAGTTCTGGTTTTTGGGAAAAGTGTTCGTTCTGAACATTTCATACATTTCACAAGAGTATTGTAATGTATACATACAAATACTTTTATATAAAAATTATTCACCCTGAAAATTACTCCCCAACCGTATCCTAGATTATACATATGCTGGGTTGTACTATGTAGGCCCGTCGGGAGAGATGACTATTTAAAATTTCAGTTCAAAGCCTTCATTTTCTCAATACCTACGTACGTATTTCTCTATCAAACAGTCGTCAGAGTTTAGTCGTTCTTATCTTGCATTTTATTGACACCATCTTATTAAAATTGTGAGAATGGACTATAGAATCCGCAGTCCATAGTTTCAACAGGAATATCAGATAATTCGGAAAAAACTGTTTGCTAATCTCAACGGGTCTATAGATCCTTTTGGAAGCTAAAGTTGTTAATCACAATACACAATTTCAATAATACATGCGGATGGTTCAATTGCAACAACAGCCATAAAAATAGCAAATCTACCAACTGAAAAATTTGTGTCCCACTCCACAGTTGATTTTCTGGAATAGGCACCACCCACTATTCCCACATTAGAATTCACAATGCCGGTAATTACTTTTCGACAGCGACTACTCAGGCGAATTTTGAAATAACAAGTTGTCTGGCCCTTATGAAGTATGTGTCTCACAAGAAAGAGGTTTTTCTCCTCTTGTTGGAAGATTGCTAGCATTCAGATTATTCCCAAATAGGCCAAGAAAAAACTTTCGAATAATTATAAATCAGTCGCTTCACTATCAGTGATATAAAAAATCACGGAGAGAGTCGGAAACCACCATATCCTCGAATATGTGTGAGGCTTCAACATCCTGAGCGATCGCCAGTTTATAGCTCTTCAGCTTCCTAAAAGAACGTTACCTGCAAGTGACCATCGATGGATATCTCTCGAATACTTTCATCGTCTGCGATGGTATTTGCCAGGGATCCATATTGTCTCATACCCCGTTTCAATGTACATCAAATACTTATTGGAAAAAACCAAGAATCCAATATATTGCTTTACTGACGACAGCACACCAGTCTCGTCATTCCGTTTGGATTTCAGAACATCGGTTACAGAGACACATCTTCACCAGCAGCAGTTGGTTGGATACCTATAGTAATGAGGATCTAGAAGTGATTTCAAATGAAAGTAACCAGATTCAATTCAATGCCACATGAACCCAGCCATTGGTTTTCTCCAAGAAGATACATTTCTCCGAGCCAGATATAATAAAGTCAGGTCAGAAAATTCCGCTTTCTGCTTCAATAAGTTTGTTGGGGGGTTAAAATGGACACCAATATGTCTTGGTACAATCATGTCGCTGAAATTGCATGTCTGCTTTTCAAAGGCTTGGAACACTGTTTCTAACCAGAAAACTATACACACCTCAGCATCTTTTAATGCTTTATAAAGCTCAGAGTAGACCTTTTTTTGAATATTGTTCATATGTATAGAGCTCTGCCCCCAAACACATCCTGAAGTTGCTGGATTCCATCCAGAAAAGAGCCATTCGCTTGATTGGAGACGCGAACATCATGTGCAACCTTGGAACATCAAAGAAAGGCTGGAGATTTGTCTCTCTTCTATAGATATTTTCATGGGAGGTGTAAAAGTGACTTAGCGCATTTGATTCATCGTTTTGAGGTTTAGTTCAGTACACTTCGAACTTCACTGTGAAATACATTTCCTGAGGACGTTTTTCCAATTGGATTCAATCTCCAGCTATTTAAATCCAATGTGAATTGCTACTTTCGCACAGGCACGGCTCTGAGAGCGCCTTAAGGATTTTCCTGTAGTGCTTGTGTTTTTGCCTTGAAAAAAAAAAGAACTGGAATCCGTTTGTTCATAGAAAATTGCGTCTTAGCAAAAATACGCCGATGTAAAACATGAGTAAACAGGGAGGTGATTCTGCTGGACATACTTCGACGATTACCTCCATAGTGTCTCTGACCAAAACCATCGTGTACAACGTGAATGATGTTTAGGTATCCACACTCAGTAATACACGAAACATACCAATTACCGTTACTATTGGAAACAAAGCCAAGTACACTACCAATTAAATAAAAACGAATATTGCAAACCCAAACAGTGTAGCTTATGCTAGCTGAGGATAACCAGAGAATTACTACCGCTTTCCCTTTGATTATGTATACCGTATTTGTAGACGAAACGAAAGGCATGAAAATCTGTAGATAAAATTTAGGGCACGAAAATCTGAAGTTCACAGCCAAAAAATTTTTGACGAAATTATCAACAGGTTTTAAATTACATTTCCTTCGTACAATCTTATATCCCATTTCATATTCCATTTTTATGGAACTTTATCATTCTCAATTTTCGGAAGAGAGTATTCTACCAGTCTTCAATAGTGGTATTTGCTATAGAACTGCGAATACTGTAGTGATGTTATTAAGAAATGGGGATGCAACAACAAAATATTTTGATATCCGCATTACTTTGCTACTAGGACTAAATATTATCTGAGATAATGCAAGGTGGGGGCAAAAATGAAAATAATTTGGAAAATTCCAAACGGCATGCCCGGCAAAAACCTATTAGGAATAAAAAAAGAAAGTTTCAAATGAAGACACCGACATATTTAACAACAAAGTAGAAGCAACTGTTTTCAAAAAGTTTTTCATGAATCATGGGTTGATTATGGCTGAAAAATTTCAAAAACGATGCCAAATGAAATTTATTTCAATGATTGAACATCAATTCGTAACAATAAACGAAATTGCCATTCTCACAAACAAATTGAAAATAATCAGATGAAATATCATCAGAACCCTCAAAAATATTATCAACAGTTTGGTCCGGCTCAATGTCATGTGTTTTTTGTAGCTTCATATCTCAATAAACATTTATTCTACTATGTGAGGCAGTCCAAAAAATCAACCAGGCATTTGGCAATAATAGTGTTGATGAACGCACTATTCGAAGATGAGCCTCGAAGTGGTCGACCTAGAGTAATCCAGGACGAGAATTTGGGGATCCTGGTGTAGACGGACTCATCACAAATGGTGCTTGTTGGGCCCTCATGCGGTTTTTGATGGTTAGAAACGTATTCGAAACGTCAAATAGCTCGAAAAATTGATACTTTACAATTTGAACGAGCGACAGACATTGTCACTTATCGAGGTCTGTTTTTCTTCGCTTGTGCATCACCAAAATGATTTTTTTTTAAATCGGATCGTCACGTGTAATGAAAAGTGGATCCTTCAAAACAACAAGAGACGTTCAGGACAGTGGATGGACACCTAATAATCACTCAGGCACTTCCCAAAAGCGAAAACTCACTGAAAAACATCGCGGTCATTGTATGGTAGTATGATTGACTATAACTTTTTTCAACCAGGCCAAAACATCACAGAAGAGCGTCGAAGTTATACCTCACCCACCATACCACCTAGACCTCTTGCCAATCGACTACAACCTTTTCAAGCTTTTCGAAAACTTTATCACCGATAAAATCTTCGTCAATTATGGCCAGGTAAAAACGGCCTTCGTCGACTCATCGAATCCCGAGCACACAATTGTGACTTCGGATTTAATCGACTTGTGTTACGTTAACAAAAGTTTACTGATTCAAATGACGCTTATTGAGATTAAATTGAATAAGTATTCACTGAGACATTACAGTTTTAAGCAGACTTATGAAAACGGATGAGACAATTTTTACATAACACATGCATATGGAGTAATATCTGAACAAGATTTATTATTATTATCATTACTACATTATTTTCACTATCTCTTCATACTTAGACAATTTTTTGCCCCTAGCATGATTATAATTAACTAAATCCATGGGTGGTGGGATTCAAAACGCTATTTCACCACCAACTTCCTACAATGAATGGCTGTCTCAACCTTGGGAAACTATCGATCAAATTGACTTCAATCGAGTTAAAAGCTGTCGAGGTCGGTCTTTCACGTCTTGAGGTGTCACTCCAACGGACAAATTCACCTGCTTATTTCTTAGAGCAGTTGATAGCAAATGGAAAAGTCGTTACCTCAAAGGAAACTTTTCAATCCCAGGAAAGTAATACATTTTTATATGAATTACAGACTGTGGTTCGCAATAGCGAAAAAAAGGAGGACTGATGAAATACTTTTACTTCGATAAGATTGAAATACAAATTATATAACAGTTTTGAGAAACAATTTATCCATTCTTCTATCAAATCTACAAGGCACTTTGAATTTATTAACTATGCGAATGATCAACAAAGGTAGCATGCTTGAATAAAAAATGGTTGAGATTTGAAAAAGCTAGACATTGAGAGACTACAATAACTTCAACTGAAAACACCCAAAGAACTTAGGTCAAGGTCTATGAGCTGGCCACAGCAAAATGCCGTCAGCAGAAAAAAATAAACGGAATAATAAGCTTTCAGAAATATATTCCTGGATAACACCAGAACAGATGATTTTCTCTCTTTCGAAAGAGAGCATTTTATTTTGGTGTGGAGGCAGTGTTTTTGAAAGATCCATTTCAGCTTTAGAAAAATAATTTTCAAGTGCTTAACTAAAAGCGTCCCTCACATCCAAGTTTTGCTGAAAAGGTGATCAAAGCCAATTCCATCCAAAGTCCCGTCGAATATAGGTAGAAAGAAATTACTTCCTTTTCTAGCAGATGAACCGTTACTTGAAGAAGATCCATAATAACTTCATAATCTACACCTTACGATTTGACCTTCACAAACTTTTGTGAATATATCACGACATGTTTTACTAACACAGTAGTTTTCTACAATGATTTGAATACAAGTTGCTTTTTCTGCTAATATTTATATACCACAGGTAACTACAATTGGGACTACCTCCATCAAATTACCTATACCCTACAATTTTTATATACCTGAGGTACCTCAATCATCATTACCTAAAGCATATTAACTCACTTCTACATCAATAATAATACTTCTTCGGTTTTTTTCTTAAGCAAACAAGTTCAATAATGCTGATCTATTCAAATCCCAACTATTCAAATGGCTAACTGGATTTGAATAGATCACCATTATTGAACTTGTTTTCTCAAAAAACCGAGGAAGTATTGTTATTTATGTAGAAGTGAGGTAATATGCTTCAGGTAATCATAATTGCAGATATACTTCAGGAATATAAAAGTTGACGATGTTTAGGTAATTTGATGGTGGTAGCCTCAATTGTAGTTACCTTAACCGAACGTTTCTTCCTCTTGTTTGTTCTTTTATGCGGTCAGAACGCATTAGTATAGGTACTGTAGATAAATTTGCCTGTATTTAGGTTACATCCCTCATGTTGGATTTTCTCGAGGTTCACTGTTTCTAGGAATGTGTATTGTTTTGTGTAGTATATTGAATGTTAGGTCTTGTTGTGTATGATTCGTAATTAGTTCACCTAAAAGTTTGAGGAGAGAAAGAATTCGAATCTCATACAAAATTCCTTCAAAAAGAATACATTTTCTGAATTAATTCAAAACAAACAGAAAATTATAAAAATGAGTTACCAAAAGTTACAAAAATATGAAAAAAAAGTAAATTGAAAATTGATTACAGGATTCAACAACAAATAGAAAGTGGAAAATCTAACAAACAATGTGAAGTGTATCGAATAAAAATTACACAAACTATGCAACTCCTAAATTCCCTCTGAAGAACTCCAACATATTCTTCAGAAGAAAGATAATATTAAACACTACCCACTTGCAGTTATGGAGTCTTTACTTCTTTTCTGAAAACAAATCATTGATTTGGAATTTCTTTTATGCAGATGGAACCAGGAAATTGTCATAACCAGTAAGAATTTCTAATAAATTCGAAATTATAGCAATTATATCAATATCCGACATGGTATTAGCTGCAGAAGTAATTGTTTCTCGGCAGGCATTCACCAGAATTTACTGTATAGGTATGTGGAGAAAAAAGAATGTTTCGAAATTTCATTTCGAAATATTTATGTTTTTGTATATACCCAAAAAGTATTCAATGATACAAATTGATCCTGAAATTGGTTTTATTCTGAGGAACTCAGCTAATTATCAACGAGCAATGCAAAACATTAAAATTGTATTACATCCCCACTAGGAATTGAGTAATTCAACGTCTATTTTCGTCGTAGGTAAACTCGATTTACAGTCGATAAACTTGTGGCAAGCAGTCGTTCACGGTTTCCTGCAATTTGATTGCTTATATCCTGCAACTACACTGAAAATGATGCGAAGGACCGAAAGCTTCCTGTCTGAATTTCCGCTTCTGCGGAGATGTTAGTGACGTTCCGCATCATTGAGGTTATTTTCATTACTGATTTGAGCTTATTTTTTGTTTTTCAACTTGAAACCGAGAGATTCAGGTTGTGGGTAATACATATAATCAGTACTGCTATTCGCTGCATAATGAGAGTCTATAGAAACAAGGAGAGAGATGAAAGAGAGTGAGAGGGATAATAGAATATGAAGCACTTAACTCTATTGAATGTTAATTTTGGCTAATTTGCAGAACAATAGTTTATTTGGATAAATGATTTCAACTCCTGAATATTTTGAAATATTTATCACGGATGAAATTTTGCCGATGGTTTTTTCCGAAAGTTAATAGGAATCCTTTAAATGATATTGAAATTTGTTTTTACCGATCGAGATATGTGATAGAGTCGGCCAATATAATTGTTGAAAATCCATGACGTATTCAAGTAACACTTCAATATGTGATTTTCACTGAATAGTCTACAAAATAGCAACACGTATTTACAATAGCTTCATCATGCGTGTACATCCTAATCAAATTCCACATATTTAGTGCCTTATATAATTCAACAATTTGAATAATATGGTTTCCTACCTATTTATTAACTGATAACACAACTCTGTGAAAAATTATTGAATGTTGTTTCATCCTACTTAATCCTCATGTTTTTGAGTGTGCTGAATCCGAGAATGAGTTTCATTTTGCTATAAAACGTTACGTTTTCTGACGAAGTAGATATCTATGTTAAACAAGGTATCATCTCAAAATGAAAGATATAAGACTAAAAAAAAATATATTTATAATTGCGTGACGAAACTTTTTCTTTCGACTAAAATACACTCATTAGTAAGCACTAAATACGTTTATCTCTCTGAAACGCCAACAGTAGTCTGCTTTCATTGAGACGCCCCATCTTCCCTGGTTCTTTTCCATCTTCTCTCTATCTCGAAATGAAGAAAATGTACTTTTGAACTCAACCTTGAGTTCGAAATGCTTTTAACATTCTCTTTGATGATTTGTTTGTAGTTAGGGCCTTTTGTATTGCCAAAAATTTCTCAATGACTTATTTGAAGGCAATTTACCCTTCTCTTTGAGGATCGGTCATAGTTGTGATGAATACTGGATTAGCCATAAACCTTCTAATATCCGGAAACTTTGATATTAGATATTTGAAGCAATTACCATCTCTTGAAAGTGACTTAACAATCTGCACCGCACACTTGCCGACCATGGTCTTTATATTTTAATTCGTAAAGTATAAATTTCAGTTTTTCTGTTTCTCTTCAAAAAATCTGTTCAGTTTAAAATATGTTTTTCCGTCAATCAGCTGTCGCCCCCATACGAACGACAACTCTCAGAAGTTGAGAAACTTGTGCGAGCTATGGACTAACGAGATCTTACCTTTTAACGTGTGATTCCTAACATAGGTTTCTTCGATGTGTACGGATTGACCGACAGGAATGGAGGCATAGTAGCCGTCATTGTAAAGCAGAAGTGCCGTAAGGCTTCTTCTTGAAGCGTCTTTGAAAATAGCTACTATGCTGGGTCACATGGTAATATTGGTACAATAAACCAACTTGTCCTTTTGGGTAAAGTAGGGTACAGGGCTTAGGACCTTGTTAGTTCAAGAAAGTAATGATGGTTATGGCCTGTATACATTCAAAACGGCAATAAAAATAAAATTGTACCAATTTATTCAAGACTTCAAGTTACCCCAAAAAAACATTTTTCGTAATACAATCCTGCGTTTTGCAAAATAAGTTGACGTTCTGGAATGTCTTGAGTAATTTTAAAGTTGTTAGAACACCTAAATACATAGAAATCAGTTGAAAACATTCGGACAGCTTTTTTATTGCAAACTTGTGTAATTTTACCTGAGTATAAACTAACTAACTATTTGTACCTTATTCGAGAAACTTTACAAATGAACACATTCTAATGGATGTATAGGTATTTACTGGAATCTTGCTAGGCTAAAATAACAAGTTATTAATTGCAATGAATAATTGTCTGATAGAATTTATAATGATATAGGTATTTCTCAAGACCCACATCTGCCAATCTTCGGAGTACGTAAATTAGTCAGTGCTCATCCCATACGTATGTTACTAGCAAAAACAAAAAATCTGATCCAAAGGAAAATATGAATTCCGATGAATAGAAGGGGTGTATTACGTTTTCGAAAAATCACAAGTTATATTAAAATTTTTTAAAAAAATGTGTACCTTGTTGTTCAAAAGTCTCAACTTTGAGGACATGTTCAAACAGAATTTTTTTCTCGAAATAAATTTTAAAATAACTTTTTCAAATATTGGTTTGATTTGAGAAATATAATGAATGTTTCAACTGTGTTTCATAAAGGAATGTCTGGATATCTTGGACTTCTCACCTATCGTGTTGACCTAGTACACGATGTTGAAAAATTACTATTTAAAAAAACGATTTTTTAAGAACAGAACACAAGCACTACAAAAAAATCCTCAATACTCTCTAAGAGCAGTGCCTGTACGAAAGTATAGATTCAGGTTGGATTTGAATCGCTGGTGATTAAATTTATTTGGCAAAACGTTCTCAGGAATACATTCCATATACACGCAGTTCTCTAAATGAGAGAGTTCTCCATCAATGAAGTTCGAGGTATACTGAGTTGAACCACTTGAATACCTCCCGTGAAAGTATCTATAAAAGAAAGACAAATCTACAACCTTTCTTCGATATTCCAGACTATCAAGGTTGCAAGTGATGTTTGAGTGTCCAATCAGACGAATAGCTCTTTTCTGGATGGAATCCAGCAGTTCCAGGATTTGCTTAGGGGCGGAGCTCCATAGATGAGAACAATACTTCAAAGAAAGTCTGATCTGTGTTACATAAAGCATCAAAAGTTGCTTATGTGTGAACAATTTTTTGGTTAACAACAATGTTTCAAGATTTTGAGAAGCAACCTTTGCATTTCCAGTGACATGATTGTACCAAGAGATATTTGTGTCTATTTGTTGATACCACCAATAAAAAATATATTCTCCTCAATGTAAATCATGAAATCATATTGAATATAATTGATAACAAATAACTTATTCAAATTTCCCTACTTTCATCGCTATAGAAATGAACTGAATTTTCGATTCTCCTCTCATTGTCATTCACTTTCCCTCAGGTCCAGAATATTGTAAATACTCACGCTGAAATACTGTTCGAAAATTATTTGGTTATACAATCAGTAAAGAATTCCCATGCACAACTTTAGGGTTTTATTGGGTTCTCTCGATGTTTATTACCCATATCTGGGACATTCCATTCATTCAATTTCAACCCCCAACAAACTTATCGAAGCAGAAAATAGAATTGTCTGCCCTGTCATTATTCTATGCGGTTTGGAGACATTTATATTTTTGGAAAAATCCAATGCCTGGGCTTTCGTGGCATTAAATTGAACCTAATTACTTTCACCCCAATTCGAAATCACCTCTAGATCCTGATTAAGATATGCAATCTCCTGCTGCCGGTGAAGATGTCCATCTGCAGTTGGAGCAATATATTGGATTCTTGTTTTTTTCCTAATAAGTCGTTGATATTCATTAAATAGAGGGTTGGAGGCAATTTGGATCCCTGGGGAACACCAGGGTTGATGTTGAAAGCCATACACAAAAATGATCCAACACACGGTAAAAAAATCTGCTTCTCCAATAGCTAGAATTTCAATTCCTTAATTGTTCCTTGTTCCCTTATTTTGTGAATTACCCGCTATTACGTCCTTTTCTACCTATGTTAATCCAAACATCTGTCTATCTCTACAATGACCAATCTGAACCCCATTGCATTTTGTAAAATCATATCATTACGTTTCAAACTTTGGAATAGTACAGTAAGAATTGAATCTTTCGTCAAAACATTATAATGAAAAATCAACTTGGATTCTAGAGTAACAAGAGCACACATGATGCAATATTCTCTTTCCTGTTTGAGGTGTATTCCAATATGAATAATGAAGATTCTGCTGCAGCAGTATTTTGTGACCCCACAAAAGCGTTTGACTGCGTTGATCATGAAATACTGCTACGAAAGCTGAATATCTATGGATGTAGAGGGATAACACTACGGTGGTTTGAGTCGTATGTCAATGATCGCAGTCAAATTGTGAAAACGATTAAATGTTCAAACAGTATTGAAATAAATACTGCTGTACCACAGGGATCGGTTCTCGGTCCCATATTGTTCCTGTTGTATATTGATGAACATTAGTATATCTGGAACATTCATTCTTTTCGCTGACGCTATATTGTGGCATAATAAAGGTATAGATATACTCAATGGGACAATAGCTCGTGATATATAAAAAAAATCAAGTCTTGGTGTGATTCCAATCCACTCTCCTTTGATATTTCTAAAACAAATATTATGACTTTCAAATGTTCACTTCAGAATTTATCTGTAGCGAGTGGTATCGTTGAGAACAAAGAGTGTACTAAATTTCTGGAACTGTATATAGACGGTGGACTGAAATTTGACGCTCATATCAGAAAAATGAAAAGTAAAATTTCCACCGGCTGATATGCTATGAGAGTCACACACATCACTATACAACTCGTCAGAGCATGCGAAATAATTTAAAATTACCTATCTCTTGCAACTCTCTGGTCAAGGACTCCTTATTTTACAATAGTGTGAAGATGTACAACCATCTGCTGAGTTACACTATAGAGATAAATATTGTTAGGTACAAATCATTACAGTTCTATACCGATCATTTTTAACTTAGCATGTTTTATGTGTATGTATGTATCAACCATTGTTTGTGGTTTTTTATTCAGTGTTTTTACACTTTAGTTTACATTATATTTCATCTATATTTTTATATGTATTTATATGTATTTTTGTATTCTTTTATATTTATTCACTAACTTTGTCAACAAGATTTTTCTTTGGACAATAAAGTATATATAATTGAGAAAGAAACAATTGTCTTGTCTACAGTACATCTAGATAGCGGTAGATAGTCGATCGGTAGCCAAGCGGTTCGACGTGGGTGCTTTTTTCAGTCACTCGAATTGAGTGCCGTGTTGATCGGTGGTTCAAGCCCTAGTCTTAACGTCCAACACGTGTTAGGAATCACACGTTGAAAGGTAAGACCTCCTTAATATTCAGCCTGCACAAGTTTCGATCTCTGAGGGTTGTCGTTCGTAGAGTTACTGTAATTCTTGTGTGCATCGAGCATTCATACTCACGATATAATAATCGTAAGTCAAAACATTTTCCGAGCTAAGGATTAAAGAGGTCTCACCTTTAAACGTGTGATTCCTAACACGAGTTGGACGATAGCAAGTGAAAATCGATTGTTCAGCCTGGGGCTTGAACTACCGACCAACACTGCGGTCATTTCGAGTGAGTGAACAAAGCACCCACGTCGAACCGCTTGGCTACCGACCGACTATCTACCGTTAGCTAGATGTACTGTAGACAAGACAATTGTTTCTTTCTTAGAAATATCTCATTTAAAACTTATTTGTGTGAGCCACAATCAACCTCACGGATTTTCAATGTAGTAAAAATTTCTAATATCTCCTTTCATAACAAAAAGACGATTTCCAAAAATAGAGTAAGTACAAACACGGAGTATCCGATAGTGTTTCATTAAATGGTACATCCCAAACATAAAACAATTGTGGGAATCGTCTTGTATATTAGCCGTTCAGGAGTGAATGTTACCTGTAACTGTATTTTCCGAATAACGATTGACAACAGATAAAGCCGTAAGTGCTGAATCATCCAAAATACAACAGTAAATTCCTAGATTTGATGAAAGGTGGTAATTGTTGATTTGGCGAAGGAGCAAGTTGAGCTAAGTATACTACCTAATTCTTTCGCCAAAAATTCAACTATGTCTGAATATTCGTGTGTTAATAAGTACTCGTATAAAACAAAAGGAGAGGTATATACAGACATTCATGACACTATTTCAAATGAATAGTTTAGAGTCTAGGAAATCATATAATAACATTTTTATCATATTTGCAATATTGCATTTCGAAGAGCGGTTCATTATCAGTTCACAAAATATATATTATATAAACACCATGATACATTCTACACAAACAACAAACCGAAAATGTTCAATGATGGCTCGAACGAATACATGTAACTGAAACCGAGTACAATATGACGCGATGTGTTTATGAATATAATATTAGATAATATTCGCATCGACCGAGAGAGCTCGTTTGTTCATATTAATAGGATTTCCATCGAAGCATAATGCCGAATAATGAATCATGAGTTCTGTAAACCGCGTGATAAATTGGCTTCGCGGGCCTCGAAAAACCACAAAAAATATTCAAATGGGAATATAATTCACGTTGCATGGCGATACAAACTGCAAAGTTCCAACAAATCGATGTTCGGTAAATAATGATCGATTGTGATGGTGGGTTTTTGAAAAACTTAATCACTAGTTCGGTTCGAAAAGAAATAACATCAGTAATAAACTAATGTATGATGAAAATAATTACATCTACCAATGGTAAAGAATGTACGAGCATGAAAGTATTCATAATTATGGATTTATCATCTTATTCATTTAATATATTAAAGAAACACTTTATTGTGAGATGTCTGCAACAGCTTTGTAAATGCTTCCATTGTGGTCAAGGTAGATACGTATAAGAAAATAAATATTTTGAAATACATTTCAAAATAATAATCTCTCCCAACTACCTTCACAGTAGGCTGTTGTAAACGTTTGTCGGAAAACAACTAGTTTCCCAGCTAATACCACGCTGAATATTCAGTTATATACAACTTGAATGATTTCTGCATGGTCCTGCTGCTGGATGAACGAGAAACATCTGCGAGACTAGCCTCTGTGGGGAATCTTGCATAAATGTCTATCTGCTTGAGAAACTTTTCTATTGTAACGAATTCAAGAATTAACTGTCTTAAACAAATTTATGTATTACAATATTTCACTATCACAAACACTTTATATACAACACTTAGCTACTAACGCTCAATTCATCTTCTTCTTTATTTTAAACGCACGATTCACTTTCTAGATACAGACTGCCATCTCGGAACGGGAAGCCGGCTTATATATTGGCAATGACCGTGCTAGACTTCTCCAGTTGTTTCTTTAGTGGCCTACATTTTTTGCGGCGACTTTTCGAGTTCATTCCTTTCGCGATGAGTCATGTGTTTATTTGCTGGCTGAGATATCGGTCAGGGCCGGCATCAGATTCGTTACACTATCATAGTATCCATGGACTGTCCCTTAAATCTTATCTGCTCGATAGATGACAGTGTGCATCATTACATTGGATTAAATCGAATCTGACATCTGCCAAATATGGTGTGCCCTAAGGTTCTGTACTGAGGACAATTTTATACAATCTATACAGCGTGTCCCATATAAAACTCCACGAGCAAATATCTGAAAAATGAGAGAGAATATCCATATTTCGTGGGAGCAGATGATTTTAATGTCGAAGGATCCTCTTATTTGCGAAGAAATCCAGCAATAGGCGTCATCCATTAGGGCGTCGCGACACCGACGCCAATTTTTTTAAATGGTAACCTAGATTTTCCGACTCGTTTTTTGATTCTGTATTAAAATCTGAATTCAGCCATATAGCACACTTGTAGTTTTCCTTGAATATTGATGAAAAAAGGCAATTTAATTGCTTATTATATAGAGAGCCATGAATAAGTCAAAATGAATGCAATAATACGAGTTTAATAAAATGAATTCATCAGTCATGACTTCATTGTCTTGTAAATTTCATCTAGATGCGTATTTCTGTACAAATCAAATTAAATGTTTCAAATTACCAAAAAATTTATTTATTTGACCTTAACTCGACTAACATGATGATAACGAAATCAATTAGTGATAACAAGAATCATTTCAGTAAGTGTTCGAACTGCCTCCCTTCACGTAAAATACACATATTGCATCTTTTCAGTAATTCCCGATTCGTGACAGCTAAAAGCGTTTCTCGCGTTATGGAAGCACAAACATTTGTGATACTATTTTTCAAATCCTCTACATTTTGTGGACGTCGCAAATTAACTAATTCTATGATATATCCCCACAAAAAAAAATCTAGTGGTAATATCTGAACTTCGAGTTGGCCATGGTATTGGACCCTTATTTCCAATCCATTTCTTATTAAAAGTATCATCCAAATATTGGATAACTATTCTATTACGAAAAACCACGAAAATCCAACGCAAAACTGAATACAATTTCGTTAAATCTGTCAGGTTTTCTGACAGATAGATAAATACATTATTGCATTCATTTTGACTTATTTATGGCCGTCTTTATAATACCTACGCAATTATATTGCCTTTTTTTTATCAGAATTCAATAAAAACCACACGTGTAATACGCCTAGTGCTGGACGCCTAGTGCTGGATCTCTACGTAAATAAGAGGACTCTTTGACACCAAAATTATCTACTTTCACGAAATATGGATATTCTTTTTCATTTTTTAGATATTTGCCCGCGGAGTTTTATATGAGACACCCTGTATATAAATGACCTATATTACCATCATTTACTTCACAAACAATATTTTTATGGACGACACCGCTTTGGTGGAGTGTCATATCAAGTGAATGATTTGACTGTTTCTGCTGACGTCACCATGAAGTCTGGAAGTAACTGATTTTTTCAAATAGGCTTCTCCTCAACAAGGTAATAATCAAAATCTTATAATTTTCACAAATACAAATTTAGCCTTGTGTAAATGTGGGATGCATATAGACGACAGATTAAACTGGTCATGTCATGTTAACAAACTGGCCAACAAATTATCAAGTGTAATATTTAAGATTCATGGACTAAAGGAATTCGCCGGTATCGGAGCGGACTCTTCCATAATCTCATGGTATACGGTATGGTGTTGTGGGGGATTCTTGTCATTCCAAAAAAAATTCTATTGCAGAAAAGAGTTATACGTCTGATATCTAATGCCAACTATAGAGATCATTGTCGTCCACTTTTTAATGATCTCAAAATTATGCTGCGGTCTTCAGCCTTCATATATAAAACATTAATTGAAATTCATAAAAATAGATCAAACTACATTTCACAATCGCAACAACATGGATTTCTAACAAGATCAGAAAATGTGATAAGAACTGAAAGATTCAGACAAAAAGCACCTCACAAAAAAATTCATTGAATATTTGAAATTCTATAATAAATTGCCGTGTCACATAAAACAAGTCAGTTTCTACTGTTTCAAGCAAAAACTGAAGTCATTTTTTTAATCACTGTTTTTATTCCACAGATGGATATATACTATACAACATAGATAATTCGTGTAACTTCGAGTAACGATTATAATCATTTTGAACATTAATTGTTTGATTGTATTTGTTACTGTGTACATTATTCTGTACATTTGTATATTATTTGTATATATGACGATATATTTATAATTTTTTGTTTTGACTTGCTACGAATGTTTGTTCAAATGTATCTCGTAGTCAATGAACTATTCTATTCTATCCGATATAATTCAATATCCAGCGTGGTATTACTTATCGGGGAAGTAGTTGTTTTCCGACAGATGTTCACCACACCCTAGCGTGTAAGTAGTTGGGAGAGATTTACATTTCGAAATTCATTTCGAAATATCAGTGGCTCTCAACTAACTAAACTGATCTTTTTGTATATGATACAATCAATCGTAGTAAAGTTGTCGACAAATTTAATAATTTATTATGGGTGATTCTTTTTGCCAGTTCCTATAAAAAAATGATTGGACGATGTCTCTGTAATGGAACGTCAGATTAAAAATTTGTAAATACCATCTCGTACCATCTTGAAACGTAATGCCACGTGATTTCACTTTTCCAATAACGCAGAAAAATGAACCATTCAGTACCTTTGACATTTTTTGTAACACCAGAGGTCGTCTTGTATCAGAGGTCCATTTCGAACATCTAGCTAGGATGTTCGAAATTAATGAAGTAAAAAATTTGATTTAGAAAATTTAATTGAGAGAACTTGAATTTCTGCAAAACATTAATCCGTCTGTAAATTGTTATGCTTTATAAAGCTCAGATCAGACCTTCTTTGAAGTATTGTTCACATTTATGGATAATTGAATAGCGCTGGCCGGTACTTGATGAAAATCCGTATTTAAAACTCTTCAATACAGTAATAAAGAACAATTTATAGTAAACCCGCACATACAGACACTGTCATTCATAATTCGTCCACCCACCCACATCAGCATTAAGTAGCGGCATTCAACAGTATGCTCCACAGACTGATAAATGCTCCCTTGTCAGAGGCGAATTTCAATAAAGAACCGAACATAATAAAACAAATAGCCGTCAACAATGATTACAATAGCAGTCTATTATTATCATCTATTGCTACCACGCTACCAGCAAGTGCCATGCATGGCCAGTTTAATATTTTTCATTAAATTTCAATCTTTTAAATGTTAATACTGATAAAATAAGTTCTGTATTTTCCATAAACCAAAAAAAAATTATGTGTGACACTTCTCTATAGACGACAAATATCAACTTTGTATTTCTCATTGAAATGTTTGACTTCTTACTTTAACCTCAAGTTAATGTCTTGATAAAGGGAATAAACATTCTCGAAAGCTCGACCATATAACAAAGAGTATTCTTTAAACAACAGACCAGTGCTTTTTGACTGCATCCCCATTAATATTCCGTATTTCTCCTTAACTAGTCAGTCAAGATTACCCGTCGTCGTATATATATATATATATATATAAAGTTTTATACGTACAAACATACAGTTGAAGAAAAGCAATTAGGTCAAAACTGTGAAATAATATAGGGCTAATATAGTCATTGTATTAATTTTAAAGAAAGCATCTGTTAAATATAAAATTAAAGCTCGTTTGCAATTTGCTGGCAACGACTGAAGAGAAAAGTGTAGGTTCCCACTTGAGTATTTTTTTATTTCGTTTTGTCTTGGGTAATTTTATGTATATATGACTACATACTTTTCACTTCACTGGTTCGCTAGGTGCTTTTTATTTAATTGGCACCCAAGTCGGCTGCACGAGTCACTCCCCCTAAAGCCGGCGCTGCAGATGGCATTGGTTACACCCCTGGTTTTGAGCATCAAGAGAGCTTGATTGAAAACTCGGCGTAGCGGACAAATACGACTAGAGTAGGATTTCCAGCTTCTGACTACTTCTCGCTGCTGCATTCCAACAGGCACCTCTCTCTCTAATGCCTCGACTCCGAAATCATTATAGACTTTCAAAACCCACGGTGGCTCAGGCGAAGTTTTTATATCTTTGTTCGGGAACTTGTGCCGACTTCCTGATTTCATTGATGAATTTTTTTGTGGCTATTTTGATTCAGTTAGAAAACAACTGAGAACGCCGATGTGATAGTGCATGTTTTCGTTTGATCTTGAGGCTTCACGACAAAACGTAGGCAATTACCCTTTGGATGTTCTACCAGCGATATTTGGATACATGTCAGATCATCAAAGTCAATTGAATGACAAATATCGTTACCTTAGTTTAAAAGGGTATATGTATTATTAGGAACCGATTGATTAATTAGCGTTCAAAAGATCCCAAATTGATGAAACAATTATACAATGAAAATACTCCTTCCTCACCGGAACCAATTAAACATGATCATGAGATGATTGGAATGTATTGATACTCTCCTGCTAATTACTTTCACCATGTGTGCTTGCCTGACGAATCTCATAACTTCGCATAGGAT
>WOGN01001010.1:3423-18280 GCA_015342105.1 Leptinotarsa texana | reverse complement strand
GGGGGAAACGTATGACGTAATAGATGCAGAATTGAATGAGTTTCGGAGAGATACAAAGAGCGTGAGCCCCCTTAGTACTCCGCCTCACCGCTCAGGCCCCCTTGACACTCCACCTTACCCCTTGGGTATGAGACTTGAACCTAGGACGTCAACGTGGTGGAAGTTAGCCTCAACACTACCGATGGAGATTTGAGCCCCGAAGTGGTCGACCTACAGTGATCCAGAACGAGGATTTGAGATCCTGAAGGAGACTAATTCACTACAAACAGTGCGTGGGATGTCGGAAGAACTGGGTGTCAGCTCCTATGCGGTTTTGAATTTTCTACGACAACAGGAGACGTTCAGAACAGGGGTTGGGCACTGATGAACCACTTAGACGCCACCCACAGGCGAAAATACAAAAACCATGGTTACTTTATGGTGGTCAGCGGCAGGTGTGATTCACTATAACTTTCTTCAACCAGGCCAAACCATCCTATTGTAAGAAAATCGACGAAATGTACCGAGAATTGAATCAGCAACAGCTGGTACTAGACGACGCTCGACAAAGCCCCTCCACATGTTTTACAAGTCTCCGTTCGAAAATTAAACGAATGGAGAGTTGAAGTTGTACCTATCTCACCCAATATATTCCCCAGATCTTTCGCCAACCGACCACCATATTTTAATACAGTTCAATAGCGTTCTTACCGGTAGAATCTTCCTCAATCAGGACTAGGCAAAAACTAATTTCCTCAACCTGATCGAATCCCGACGACTAAATTTTAATACTGACGGAGTTAATCGACTCGTATTACGTTGGTAAAAGTTCAATGATACAAATGACGCTTATTTCGATTAAATTGAGTAATAACTATTCACTGAGAAATTACAGTAAGAAGTTGATTGATAAAAACGGACAAAACTTTTGAAATAACCCTATATGTAGGGAGTTAGAAGTGAACATTGGAGTAAAACTTAGATTTTCTCTCTTTTCCAAAAAATATATGTTGAACCCATGAAATATAAATATCAAGGCTCGAAGCTTTTCAATAGATCCCCGCTGAAAAAACAGAATATTTTGATTCTCACCTTTGTTGAGATAAAAAATGAAAAATTTCGAATATTCGTAACTCTTGGGATGGAGAAATGAAATTTATGAAACTAGCAAGCTGAGTATTATTGAATATTTCTACTTTTTTTTTTGACGAACTATAAAGATTTTTATTGGACAACTACTTTTTAATTTATACTTCCCCAGAACTTTAATAATATTTGAAAAAATATTGGAATATATTCTATCAGTAAAAAAACATTGGAGTTGACTTTGAGAATTCAAATATTAAAATAAAAATAACTTCATGCTTGATAGCAAATTCTTACAAATGAAATCATGAATGTAGCCAGTAATACGTGGCAGAAGATTATCATGAACAATGAAAAATGGAAATTTCTGTTTCGTGAATTCTTACAAAGGTAACAATTATTATAATTATTTATAACTCAAAGTATATCAATTTAAAAAAGAAATGGAAATTTTAATGAAATTCTAGAATAACCTTTCTTCATTTCATCAGAGAAGAAAGTAATACAAATCATCACACCCTGGAGGCATTCTACTCCAAAGACACGAATAGAACAAACTATGATTACACGCTTGAGAATAGGTCATACCAACTTAAGTAACATATGCATGCTCTCAGGAGAAGAACAACCAATATGCCAAAAATGTAGGCAGAGGCTAACAGTGAAACATATCTTGCTGAATTGTGTCCAATATGATGAAGCTAGACAACAATTTGAAAAACCAAATTCTATGAAGGAATGTTTGAGAGATCATAATAAAAGTCTGGATAGAATTATAGAATTCATTAAAGCTATTGGGCTATACTCAAAAATTCAAACAAGAAAGCAAATGATAAACAAACCAATAGTAGAAGGCCAATGACCTTGTAGTCGACGCCTTTAAACCACAAAAAAATACAAATCATGAAATTATGAAACAACAAAAATTATTTGGCACTCCAAGGCGACTTCATTGATGACAGTGACGCATTTGCTTTTTCAGCTGCAGGAAAACCCGGAAAAACCTGCAGCACCACATAATTCGAAGGTCTTGATCTGTCAATATCTTCTCTTTCATAAAACAAAATGTTGAGTGTATTCAGAGGCTCCAATAAATTCAAGACATCACCAAAACATTCAGTGACACAATTATCGTCAAACTCAAACCAGTCTCGTTCGTCTTCAACCAATGATTCAACGCCAGAACCACGTTGAACAATAACTGCATAGAGGTTATGATAGTGGTCTGCTAGACTGAACTGTTCATCTATTTCGAACCTTCGTAAGAACCATTTTCAGAATATTTAACAACAAGAGACTGGTTATCATTCATACTGGGTCAGAAAAAGGTCTACAAATATAACACGAAATATATTTTATGTAGTCATTCAATCCAGAGCGGTCAGAAGTATTGATTCTGATAGTTTTTTGCAAACGAAGAGTATTCAATAAGAACACCAAGAATTCAAAGCAATTCTCTTGTTGCCTTAACGAGTATCTAGTGGACTTCAAAGACTTCAGGAAATCGCTTGGTTGGAAATATGATACATTCTCACGAAAATGCAACTACATGAACAATGAGTTTGGTGAATAAGTAGGAAACATTCTTGTTCATCGTTAAAACCTTGTTCTTGAAATTTTTCATCAGGAACAACACTTCGTCACAACAAGTTATTAATGTGTTTTCTAAATTATCTCATACAATTTTCTTCTCAAGATTTGAAAGACAACTGTCTTCTGATTCGTGAGGAGGAACATGTTTCACAGAATCTGTATCAGAATCATTTCTCAAGCTACAGTTGATCCTTTCAAGTTATGAAGGGTTTTGAAAAGGGATCGATTCGGCTCTTCCACTGAAAGGTAACCAGAACCACGAGGACTGCAGCTCATATTCATTAGTGAGGAGTTCAATTGTCGAATATGATATAAAATAAAATGGTTTGAAATCCCTCATTTGGAAATCGAAATGAATAAATGAAAATAAGAGTTATATTGAGTCAAAAAAACCTATAATGAAATCATAATAGAATAAAATACAAGCAAACAAAATTGAACGATGAACAGTTGAATAAAAAAAAAATGGAAAGATTTCAAGCCAAGTTACTTCACGATGGTTCGATTGTTAGTATCCACAATCATCTTCGGGTGATCAAATCGTCTTGGGTGGTCATCACCTGAAAGGCAATCGTCTTCGGGTGATCAAATTGTCTTGGATGGTCATCACCTGAAGACGATTATGGATACTGAAAATCGAAACATCGTGAGGTAATGAAATTTCTTTCTTCCATTTCAAACATGGACTTTCACTTCGATTGAAAAATAAATGGAGGTTTTGGAGATTACACAAAAAATATAAAGACAGTACAATGTAATTTTTTCACTACTTGCAGGATTCAAAAGGGAAAAGGCGTATGGCGGTATATAAAATATTATTTCTCTCATTGATTCAATTTCAATGAAAAACCTTATTGAAAAGGGTATTGATACAGTAAACGCAATTCAAATCAGTTCAACGGCTGAAACGATTAAGTAGTTCAATAACTGTCAGTTTTCTAGATTCATCTTCTCCAGTCTACTCTGAAGAGTAGGCAGAGTGAGACCCTTACGGAGACCAGCGACCTGAGGAGTAGGCACGTTGAGGCCCCGACGTCAGGTCACGAAACGCTTAAAGCCTGTTACTACATATCAGGTAGGCAGATTGCGCCTCAGTGTGGTCAAACCTTTTCGAAAATAGCTTCAAAGCCGAAACCGAAACGTCAAACAAATGGAAACACCAGGCGAGGTTCAACCCGGACTTCAGATTATCAACCTACTGACGATGGAAACCTTTCTTGTTTTGCATGAATTCCACTGAGCTATTCTCCCTTCAATGAATTGAATGGAAATTTCTTAAATGAATGAACCAAGGTGGACCTGTCAGTGATCAGACGACAGAATCTCGAAGCAACATGTGTGCAGAAGTCATTATTCAAATGAACTAATATCGATCCAAGTTTCATTAGTGTCCTCGAGCGTCGAATGATTTTATGTTTCCGAAAACAGTTTATTCTGGAAAAGTAGAAATAGCGAAACATTTTGAGATGTTGAACAACTTTATTTACATGAGTACGAATTAATTTATCGATTGATTATACTTAATATACTGCCCAACAAATATTAGGGAATTGGATTGGGTGGACAAACCTTCATTGATTACTATCAGCCTAATTCAAAATACGATTAACTTTTTTTCGATCAGGAAGATACAGTCTGATATATGCAGTGCGGAAAAGAACAGGTAAGCTCGTTAGATGGATATTTTCTTCATTCTACTGTATACAGAGGGGTCTAATGAAAAGTAACCACGTATGTTTCCAGTTTCAATGAAATTAAACCAGAAATTGCTGAAAATTTTGTACTGTTTCCAGCGTAATTTGCTGGCTTTCCTGTCTGGTTCAGTTTTTTATTAACCCAGATAACTGTGTGAGAGCTATTTTTTCGGGTTTTGTGGTCGTAGTCTGCAGGTTTTTCTGTCTGACGTTTCGTCGACTACTGCGGTAGACGATAACATTAGCGATGTGGTAACGGTCGTAGTGTCTGAGTTGGTGCTAGAGTTATTCCCGTTGTTCCGAACTGACTAGCAGCTTTGGGGAATTCCACATACCCCGGGTGTTGATAACCTGGCAGTAGATGCCGAAGATAATAACATAAAGCGCACTATCAAAACTCATCAAAGGACAAAACATCCTTAGAATAGTCCAAGAAATAGTCCCCTGAATTTTTGCTATATGTTTATCGTAAGTAATCAACGAAAATTAGGCTACTACAAGCAGATATTTGGTTTATAAAGAGCCGTAAAAGATATTCAGTTCTTCAAAAATTTGTTTACGTAATTATTCCTATTGTTTAGACATCCTCTTGTAGATGATCACTTGGTGATTGAAACACGTGTCGGGGTATTGAAATAACGATTTGGTGTTGGAAAAATCTCAAGTAATATTCAATTACTACACCAAAGGTTTCAAACAGTGCATCACAAGATCAAAAATGTTTTTAGTGTCAAATAAATAGAATTTAGAAAACGTATCAAAATAACATTTAACCAAGCCTCCATATTCTACCAAAGTCTTTGAAAAACATCGATTTAATTTTTCCTTGAAACAGCTGATTTGCAGCTACCTACTTGTAGTAGTCACCCCACGATAAATTTTAGTAAAATGAGGGTGTTTATCCTAACAAATGCTGTGCTCGAGAGTTATAGATTTCACTCAATCTTCAGGTTCTACTGGGAGATTTATTTCCAATCAGTCGATTTGCTTGTTGGTAAGTTAAACTTTTTCAACCAGTTTACACGAAAACATCGTTAATGAACCTGACACAAGCGCCCCGTGGTGTCGCATCAATATTATATTTGTATAAACTAATCGAAACTGAAAGATAACTGCAGCTCATTTCGAACATAGCCGGATTACAGGCAATAACTTCAAATTATAGTGGAGCTATAATCATATGATATATGAGTGACACTAGCATGTTTTCTTCATCAAATGAAATAGGGAGGAAAAGGAACCCAGTTTTTAAAAACATAACATTGAGAGTAGCTTTACTTTTTTCTTGAATTGTTTCGTTCAACATGTACACTAAGAAACTCAGTAATGTAGTTTTCTCTGCCTGAGAATTAGTGTGCAATTAGTTTTACAATAAATGCGATGTCTTCCTGAAGCTCCTGCTCATGAAGAATAATGAATAACCGAACATGTTTAACATATCGGGTTGCTTGATTGGTTCGATACCAAATACTGGTTTGAGAATGACAGGAGGTGTTTGGTTTGCAACCGATCTGAGCTCCAATTTTTTGCCACCACGTTAAACAACCCTATATCTTTTTATTTTCAAATCATGAAGGAATTCACAGACCTTCACCCTTACTATTATTATTTATATTGATTAGGGTTTTTATATGATATCCCTGCAAACCTGGAATCTTAGTACGGTTCTCAAAGTTTCTCAGGAGAAAACGACATCTATAGACCTTTGTTCATGCTTCCGTTTTGATATTGCTTTTCATTTCTGATGGCACCAGAACTCAAAAAAATCTTATTGATGATTCAAAAGAGTTTACTTGAACATATTTATACCTGTTGCAGAAACAATGAATTTCAGTTGTCACAAATATTCACAACGACCTTTTGCTATCCTATGATTACATCACTAATATTGTTTTCAATATAGGGACAATGATGAAGAACGTGGAGATCTACCTTGATACAGCTCCAACCTTTGACCGTCCTATTGTAAGAGCAATTGATAAAATTATGATAATTTCAGGATATTCAAAACGAATCACACAGCATATTACTGATGCGAATCAATAGCGAAAACTATATTGCTTTCTTCGTAGGTCCTACAGTACCGTAGAACTGTGAAGTCATTTATTCTATAAAATCCATGCAGATGAAAGTGAGAATATACAGCATATATTTTCCAGCTTCCAATATGTAATTGAATTTGATGTGTATACAATCGCATTTGACTATTTGACCAGCCAATTGGAAAAAACAACCTAAAATACTGACATTTTTTCAAAATTTCAGTCATCTTCACTGTCCAAAACTAGATGTTGAAATAGGTATTCGCTTTCAACAAGACGGAGAGAAAATTCTTCTGTTCCTTTCGTTAAAACGAATGATGCACACAACCCATTTTCACCACTGAATTGTAGTATGAATTGATTTTTAATTCATATGGTATATTTCCTTCCATGACCAGGAACATTTCGTAGGCGTTCCAGAAAACCACTTTTCCGTGTAAGGAATCACACGTCAAAAGGTAAGACCTCGTTAGTCCTTAGCTCGCACAAGTTTCGATTTCTGAGGGTTGTCGTTCGTAGGGGTGCGACAGCTGGTTCGGGAAAACAGATTTTTTGAATAGAATAACAAACGCCCTCTGGAACTGAAGTATTGCCCTAATAAAAATGATCATCCTTTCCAGAATATCATCATTTTGGAATTCTACCAAATTAACTGCAAAAGTTACAGTAATGACAATAATAATAATATTTATTTTCCATTAGACACAGATAACATGTATTGAAATGGTCAAAGTACACATGAAGACATGACACAAAATTCACAGTGTGAGCAACATCGATATTATTAAAACAATAACACAATACAGAACAGATACACTTACATATTATTACGAATCGTAAAATTCTTGCAAATTATAAAAATATTTCTCAATCAAATAATTTTTCAACAAGTTACTGAATTTATTGAGGTTTGTTATATCTTTTATACACCTAGGGAGCTTATTGCAAATAGTAAGATTTACCACTGATGGACAATTTATTGTTGTTTTATATTGACAAAACGGAACATGGAGATCACAGTTTTGTCTATTGTTCACATTATGAATACTTTCATTTGAAGGAAATCTATTCTTGTTTTCAAAAACATAGATTGACAGTTTAAAAATGTACATACAGGATAGGGTTGAAATTCAAAACTTTCAAAATATATCCCTACAACAAAATGTACTAGGAACTCCTACTACTAAACAAATATTTATTTTCTGTACAATAAACAAATCTGCAGCTAGTGTAGAGTTTCTGAAAAGGTAACACGATGAATTCAGTTTGTTCATCACGAGGGCGCAGTGTTTTTTCCAAGTCAGACATGCATCCACGGTTATCCCCAGAAATGCTGTATCATCCGAACTGTTGAGTGTTTGATCATTTATTTGAATTTGTACTTTTCCACATTGTCTTTTACGATTGTGGAATCTCACCAACTGAGTTTTTTTCAGCATTGAGGTACAATGAATTGTTTGCGCACCAATTCACAACTGACTTCAGAGTACTTTCACACTTCTCAAACACAAGATGATCCACATTACCGGACATCATCAAGGATGTGCCATCAGCGTACATCATTAAAAAAGAATCTGTGACGAAGTTATTAATTTCATTTAAATAAAAAAAGGAATAATATCGGACCTAGCGCAGATCCTTGTGGTACACCCATCGTGACGTCCAAGCGCTCAGAATCAAAGGTAGTAGTGGTAGACTCATTATGATATTTCAAGCTAACAAACTGCTGTCTATTCTTCAGAAACGATAAAGTCCAGTCATAGGCAACACCTCGTATACCATACGAATAAAGCTTTGACATGAGTTTATATTGATTGACACAGTCGAGAGCTCTGCCGAGGTCGCAGAATATGCCAACAGGGCATTCTCCTGGTTCCAGAAGCACTGAAACTGTTTCGAAAAATGAAATTATTGCAGTGTTGATGGATTTGTTTGTGCAAAAACGATGTTGTTTATCTGAGAATGTTTTTTTAAGAATTTCAGTAATCTATATAAATAGGAGTACTCAAAAATCTTTTTTTGTTGCTGAGCAAAAAAAGGCTCTAAAAAATGGAATGCGGATTCGTATTTATGGGACGATGGTTTAATTCACCATCTACTTTTATTTTGCTAAAAGTTTCTGAAGGAGAGTCAATGAAAAATTCATTGAATAGATTTGATAAATCACCTGGGTTATCTTGTTAAGTGCCGTCTTTCATTATTTGAATATATTTTGCCTCTCCCTTCCTATTTGAAAGTTCGGATATTACTTTCCATGCTGTTCTACTAGGATTGGGGAAATATGTTATTCGGTTCTGATAAAATCTTTTTTTTGAGTCACTCAACAATATAACAACAATATAACGTGTTATATTGTTGTAGTCCGGGATTACACAAACCCGGACTACAATGTTTTGTTTTTGTATTATTATTTCATTTTATATGGAACATTGATCTACGTTGATTATGAGAACATAAGACTGATTAGTTATAGTTGACTTTCAGTAATGAATAGCATTCATAACTTCAACTGGTTTTGTTTAATTTCAGTTCTTCCTTAGGTGTTCGCAATTACCCCACTCTCCCCTAGAGCTGACTTACAGATGCCCCCATATGCTTATGTTGCTGTGGTCATGGAGGTATGAATTTTGTATCTCGAGCATCTGACAACCAGGGAACTACAATATTTTATAATTTTGAAATGCTACATGAATCCATTATTTGGACTACATATAATTTGTTTTTATATTAACACACCGTTGTAGACGATTTCAGTTACTGCAACTTACGGCTTTTTAGCAAAATATTTGTCTTCGAAATGGGCCAATCAATGTAATCATCACGTACATCCGTCTGTCTTTCTGAACGCGATGAACTCGAAAATACCGAAATAACTTTTATACGGTAGCAGATTAGTTGTCACATTTAATAATGTAGTGAATGAAAAGCTATTTAGACGGATACCATATCAGTTCTCATATCTTGATGAATATTTTAACCTAGAGCCACACTGAACACACCATTTTTCTTCAAGTTATACAATTCAAATCATCTTATATCTTATAGTTATCGAAAAATTGAAACTGTTGGACAAAAAAGTGAATTCAAAGGGACACACCAACAGATTAGAAACTCCTAATGCAGAAAAGATGTAATTGCGTTTATTTTGTTTTACGTTGCAAATTACCTGGAGTTCAAACTAATATTTTTGTTCTGCATTATGGTAGGAAGGTACTTACCTATTTCAAAATAGATATTTTTGAGTGAACAATATCAAAGGTTTTTATTATTAGTCATGAGCTGATTTGAAACAGGGTCAGAAGACATATATGTTCATATAGCATAGATGTTCTGCACACCATACAAATCACTTGTGATTTATAATAATAAATTTCTATATTTTTGATGTTCACTTGATATACTTCTACTGTATACTGTTTCAGAATTCCTTGTTGCGTACGGAATCATATTGACACCTTTACATGCTCTATTCTTGAATCTTTCGATCGAATAATAATTAACTGATTAATATTGTTATCGTTTTGTCGGATCATCAGATGGTAGCTGCATGATTGGTTAGTTCTACCAATGAAACGGTCGCTATTAAAAAAAATTGCTGCTATTTCAGCTATAAGACTATGACTATCCAGTACATATCAACTACTGCTAGAAATCTCACCTTGGAAGGTGAGAACTCATTGATTATTAATAGGTACAAAGTTAGAATTCAGAGGGTGCTTTCCTATGGCTACTACTGCTGGAAATAGGTCTTTGGTATCTCGTCAATTGCGAGTTCAATAAAACTTGCTTCAATGCTTTATTTTTGATTATTGTATGTAGGTGTTTCCAGGTTAGTTTGAAAACCGCGGTTTGAGCTCATTCAATAGCTGAATCACTTCAACTCAAAGTTCAATAGGAGCTGTGCTCAGAATTTGTTTGATAATATTGTATTCGCCTGAACTAAGACGAATGAGTTATCTGCAGCTCGGTCGTTTATATCCATTTTGATCTAGCGATTATAAAATTTTATGATTGTAATCATCATCTTGAGAACATATCTCAAGAATGATTTCGCTATAATGGGGCGATTTTTTTTCTCCTCGACGCTCGGATGATTGATTCTGATAACAATATCGAAGAAAACAGATGGAAGTGCCACCAGATGCTCATTGGCATGTTTTACTTTCCCGTGACCTGAAATAAAATCGTTCATTTTGACACCTACTCAGTACATATTTTTGAAAACATTGAAAAGTTTTTTGGTCAAGGTCATTTTTTATGATGCACTGTTTGGAAACTTTGGTGTAGTAATGAATATTACTGGAGTTTTTTCCCAAACACCAAATCGTTATTTATACACCTCGAAACGTGTTTCGAACACCAAGTGATCATCTTCAAAGAGAAAGATTAAAACTCAGGTCATTTTGTCAAACGAAAATCTTCATCATTAATTTGAAGTGGAAATTTTCCGGACCTTGATGCTGGAAGTCATCTTGACCTCAATATGACCACATCGGTGATGGTCGAGGCCAATCCATCAAGTAGTTTACCTGTAGCTTTGGGATGAATTTCGAAGGAACGTTTGTTTCCAATGCCTTTCCCAAACTTTTGCAATCTTTTTGATAATTAGGAGAAAAAAGTGGTCCTAATCAGTCTTCAACCACCAATGCTCAACAAGATGCTCAACTCATTATGCAAGCGATAAATTGGTCTGTCAAGCTGAGCTAGAAATTATTCTTTCAAAACTTTCACCAAAAATGCATTGTGGTTTTTATTCTATTGTGAATGAATCAAACAAATTCAAACAGTGGTTCAAAATTAATGAAATGTGTAATAAAACTTTTTCTTGTTCTCATTCAATGGAAACCGTGATGCATTCTCCTGTTATCCATCAGCCACCGAAAAGTGAATTCCAAGAGAAAAATAGGCGTATATAATGACATTTCCAAATGGCCCGCTCACTCTGTCTAATTTCCCTGGAGCATTTCTTTGCTTCTTATTGCAGGAGCGTTATTCAATCGAGTTAGTGTAAAATCATTCCCTGAATATACGAGGTCATTTAGACTGGTCCCCGCTTCCATTACGCAGACACGCCAGTTTCGAGAAATCAATTCCAAACTGCTCCAGACCGTTCAAATTGCTTTTCTTACTTTATTTCGGTCGTTCAATATGTCTTTCTTTGGTTGGAAGACAGCCGAACATCAGGAGAATTACTTTTATACAGCTGTACAGATTTGTTTGATACAAATTTCGAGCTGGGATCGAAAGAGGTTGAAGCAATATCTGTAAATCGACTAGAGATAAGTTAGTAAGTTTCAATTAAAAAATGAAAGTGAATCAGCGAGATTTGGAATTTACAAATGAATAGTTGAGTAAATGACAAAACACACCACTGTGTATTTTTACAACATTCTTTAAATCATATCAGTCGAATATTTCATTATGGGAATGACAATTTATATTTGAAATAGTGTTTTATTATTTAGAATTGTTATCTTTGACAGATCTATAAAATAATCAGAATATTAAATTTACAGGTAAATACAAATGTAGAAAGGGCAAAAAGTTACTGTATTCCATTAATTAGCTTTTTGAAAAAACAAATCAAATTTGTCATTAACTTGAATTTGAAAATTTTTGCATATTGACGTTTTAAAGACTCTATCCATTTTCCATTTCCTTTAACCAACTTATTTTAGTCGAAACATTATAATTTGTAGTTATGATTCTTCTTTTGATGTAAATAAATTTGATATTATTATTATCATTGACTATGATATCTAATTGATCGTCCGTATGATGATGAAGATGGATAAAGTATTCGAAACATTACCAGATAATTATACAAATAGAATAAATTTCCGCGGTTAGAAATTTGAACATTTGATGTCGAGTTGAACCGCGTTCAAAATTTTGTCCACAGGGATTCGTTGAGTGATTCTTCACTCAACGAATGACATGACAACATGAACATAGACATGCTCTTTCTATCTTGCTTTCTAAAAGTGAAATTCAGCTCAAGTAATATCTTCCATAACCGAGTTCTTTTTATATCAGGAAAAAAACTGTCTTCACGAATAACTTACAAATCTTTATTTTTAAAAAGAGTGTAATGTTCTCCTAATAGAATTCTTCACTTCGTAATTGATAACCAAACACTTCCTGCCAGTGGATACTTTCGGCTTGAAAAAATGTTGTTTTCGTTGAGTTCCTTGGGAATTCTAAAAATTGTCGATCTATTGACACCGGTCGTACTCGCATATTTTTGCACTGCTTCTCCTCACTTTTTATTTTGGGCAGATATTGTGTTCTTAAAGAATTATATACATTCATAACAATTTGTTTTTTCATTTGCATTTAATGGTGGCGATTTTGGACGCTTCACGATTCCCGAACAACTAGCTTCCATGTTGTATAGCTCTGAATTCAACGCGCTCTCGAAGTAAACTGAAGAATATCACGAACAACCCCGCTAAAAAGTTAGGTTGATTGAAATTAAGATTTGTTATACAATGGAATTTTTCAAATTGATATTGTTCTTGTGAAAGTTCTTGTCTAGAGTCAACAAGTAGGAATAAATTTCACTTAGGTGATTAATACCTGTTCTTCTATTCATGCAATTGTTATTGTCAAAAATGTGAGACATTTGTAGAAAGGACCTCTTAACTGAGCTTGATTCAGTGGTATAAACTTATTCGCATGATCTGCTAAAGAACATCTTTCTGGATGTAATCTACAGTCATTTTGTGCGACGTAATTCTAGCACCTAATGATCGTGAGGTTTGGCCAACATATACCTTATCACATGAATGACACGAAATAGTATATAAAATATTCACTTGGTTTATTAATGGGACCTTGTCTTTGACTTTGCTATGAATTCATTTTATGGTAAGTACCATTATATTGGCTATTTTAATGTTAGGTAAATTCTGAAAAATCCTAGGTAGTTTGGGAGTGAATTTCAAGATTTTTTTTTATGGAAACTTATATCTGAGATTTTTAGCACTCTATTTTTCAGTTGCTTGACCAAGTTCACTTTCATAGAATGTTTGTGATACGATAGGTAGTTCATGTATCTACCTGAGCTGCAAGGTTTTCTGTACCAGTCAATTGCAACTCTGTTATCTATTGTTCTGATGAACTTTGTATAGAGGAACAGTACTGACTGCAAGTTATCTTCTGTTTCAATCGTAAACTGGATGTATGGGTCGTAACTGTTAAGAGTGTCAAGAATCTCATTGATGCCATCATGGGGCAATGAAACTATGATATCATCTACATATTTCTTTAAAAAATGAGGTTTAAAGGATGAGACTACTAATACTGTGTCCAATACATCATCCATCACATATGCTGCTAATATTGGGGAAATAGATGCTCCCATGGGAGTTCCAAAGGTTTGCTTATAGATTTTATTGCCAAAAGAAAAATACGTACTGTTAAAGAGGAAGGTTATTACTTTGGAAAACGGTTTTTCATCATGCTTCTAAATAAACGTTACTGAATAAGAAGACTCCATCCAGACTAGCTATGATACAATTTGGAGGTAAAATAGTGTTATTGAAATTTTTCTGTTACTTCAAATGAATCCTTTATATAGTACTTATCGTCATAATCATATGCTTTGGTCAAAATACTTGTTAAGAGGGAAGCTGAAGCTTCAGTAGGTGCACCTATAAAGGCTACAATTGGTCTCACCGATAGTGTGAGTTTATGTATTTTGGGCAAAGCATAGAACCTCGGAGCGATACCATTATAGCAAGTAAGTTTCTTTTTTGTTGTTTCTTCAATGTGGTTTCTATATTTTTATTCTTAAATGAAGTCATTACACTTTCTTTGGATGGAGGTTGATGGATCTTTATTTAATTCTGTATATGATGTGTTGTTGAGTATGATCTCATTTGACAGATTTATAAACTGTCATTTTCCAAAACTACTGTGATGTTACCTTTATCTGATGAGGTTAAGATTGAATTTGTATTTTCTTTCAAACATTTTTTTGACTTTAATAATACATTTCGAAACACCGGTAACTGGTGAGATGTGTTATGGATATGATTCGTAATAACGTTAGAAGCCCTAGCCATAGTGACATTTCTCTGCGACTGGTCTAAAATATTTGACGTAATATAATCTACATCAGCTAAAATGTTCTTAATAGGAATGACCTAGCCTACTAATGGTTCAATACTGAATTTGGGGCCTAATGCCAGAAACTTTAATACCTCATCAGGGATGGGTATGTTAGAAATGTTCTTTATCCATTTCGGATTTGATTTTAATTTTAACTTTAAATTTTATTCAATTTCAACTCTGAATATCAACAAAATCAAAATTTGAAAGAAATAAATTTAGATGTTGACAAAATAGGATCTACAGTAGTTATAACAATATGTACACTCGAATACCCTTATGAGAAGTCACGCTAAGAATCATAAAAATATCATATCATAAAAATATTTTCGAACAAATGCTGTCTTT
>WOGN01001009.1:0-20917 GCA_015342105.1 Leptinotarsa texana | reverse complement strand
GGGCTCCATAGAATGTTAAAAAAATATTGTAAACCAAAAGAGATAATAAAAGTTAATTCATTTATTCATTCGATCAAAATACTGTACTATACATTGGTTAGAAATAAATTGGAATTCGGATCGAATATATGATTTGGCGAGTATTACTCCACATTATACGAATTCAGAACAAATTTTTAACTATCTTTACTTAAAAAAATATCACGTATGGCCAGACTCCCGTTCAGTGAGAACATCTCATTTGGCGAATCAATTCAAGATACTGTCCCCCCAAAATTGGCGCAAAATATGTGTAATATCATTTCTCCACCGGCTGCTCAATAATAGAGCAAACTCGCCCGATTTATTATAGTTAGTTCATTTTCACGTTCCAACCAGAAGAACAAGATCAAATACGATGTATTGTATACAGAATGTCTGCTCTATAGATGCCCCACTTGCAGGTATGTTACGTCTCGCAAATGAACAGTATGTTATAATCGATATAGAATGGACAAATTCTCTAGCAAATTTGAGGAAGAAAGTTATTATACAGCTAGTGGCAATGTCTTTGATGGATCATCACACTTATTAGTCGTCCCACTCAATTACAATTATTATGTGATTTTTTAGTGTAAAATATTGTTCGTAATTAGGTCATTTTTGTAGACCTACGTGGTCTGTTAGGGTGAATAAATAAATCGCTACGAATCACACCAAAGAATACTTACTAAACCATGTCATGTCAATAATCGACCTAAAAAACAGATATAAAAGTGGCCTAAAATATATAACCAGACAATTCTTTTGCAAACCGAAACAAGTATCCAATGCTCTTCTGATGTTATGGAAGTTTATTGTATTTGTTGAAACCCTATATTATATCCTACTTATACTCTTTCTTTATTTCAGTAAGAAAATAGTAGTATTGCCAATGTGGATATGACTAGCTCTTCAGTTTGCGGAGACAAAGACGCAAGTTGAGTTTATATTCTCATACCAATTCAATTAGAAGTATTGAGTGGAAGTCTCCAAATCAACAGCTTTCATTTGAACGTCATCTAGAGTGAATTTACAGAAATATCATACTCCGTTTTCAATACTCATCACTGTAGATTGACTAATTTGCACTTATTACAGTTTATCTGTTTGTTTTAATAGAATCAAAAATGTCAGATTTAAAAAATTACTAAAAAATTCTAGATAACGATTTTCTTCTCTTCACTACTCTGATATGTGATCCAAGATTCTGGTAATCTTCATCATCAGCTTTTCAGGAACTGTTTTCGATTTTGGTATCTATTTCTTAATAATTACTTCATCTACAAGCTTGATTTTGATTTGTCCCAAATTATAATGTCGACCACAAGCTTGAGTTTGCCTTGATTTTTTTTAATTTACCTAAATTCGCCTAGCAGAACTCTAGCTTTGAAAAAAGCGTTGTAAAACCCTGACCACTCTATTAATAGTGAAAATCAACCAATTTACTTTCATATTAACAATAATATTTTACTTTTAAAGTTGATTTTGTCCTCGTTATATCCGTTACCCAGTAACATATCTTTTTATTGTGTGATTTTCACTAGACTGTTTTACAAAAACGCAACAAGTGTTTCGCCATACAATGGCTTCCTCGGGCGTGTCCTAATAACTAATTCTACACATTAAATGCTATATATACCTTATTCTACAATTTGAAGTACCTGAATTTTAAGTACCTGAAGTACCTGTAATGAATTTAATTACCTGAGCTTATGTTCCATTTTCCACATTTAAAAAAATATTCAGTAACGGAGAGTTATTTAATTCTAATCGATCATTCAGTAAATTACCCGAATTCCTGAATCTATTGATTACTGAACATTCTGGAAGATTGAGTTTCAAATTCTTCTCTTCTAAATGTAACACATCGTATTCATGATCGAACTCATATCCTTCTGCTAAAAGGTGGTTTGCAAATGTGGAATTGGTCTTTTTATTTACAAAACTACCTCTATGGTCTTTAATTCTTTGGGAAAATGTTCTTCCAGTTTGGCCAATATACAGTTTCGGACAAGAGCCACAAGTCAGCTTATATACTCCTGATCTATCCAACAATGAAGTTTTGTCTTTATTGTTTTTGAAAAATGTATTTAGATTATTATTCGTTCTGTAAGCTACGTTTACGCCTTCTTCCTTCAAAAAACGGGCAATATTCCTGGTTGGTTCACCCAAATACGCCAATGTTCTATAACTGACGTTATCGCATCTTGAATATAGGTAGACCAAGTCCATGGCTTGCTTTTGAAGTTTTTTGGTAAGAATGACGTTTATTATATCTACTTCATAACCGTTACTAACCGCGACTTCTTTGATCAAATTCAGCTCTTTCTGGAACTCCCTATCAGACTCCCTATGCTGGTAAAGGCAATCTGGCATAAAGATTGCATTTATGCTGGTAAGGGCAATCTGGCATTAAGATTGTCAGCATAAAGTTGCTGCATTCAATAGTATGCTTCACAGATTATTGAATATTCCACTGTCTGATAGGGAGTTCCAGAAAGAGCTGAATTTGATCAAACAAACGGTTAATAACGGTTACAAAGTAGATATTATAAACGCCATTCTCACCAAAACACTTCAAAAGCAAGCCATGGACTTCGTCCACCCATATTCAAGATGCGATAATGTCAGTTATAGGACATTGGCATATTTGGGTGAACCAACCAGGAATATTACCCGTTTTTTGAAGAAATGAGGCGTAAACGTAGCTTACAGAACGAATAATAATCTAAGTAAATTTTAAATACCATAGAAGTAGTTTTGTGAATAGAAAGACCAATTTCACATTTGCAAACCACCTTTTAGCAGAAGGACATGAGTTCAATCATGAATACGATGTGTTACATTTAAAAGACAAGAGTTTAAAACTCAATCTTCAAAAATGTTTAGAAATCAGTAGATTCAGGAATTCGGGTAATTTACTGAATGGTCAATTAGAATTAAATAACTCTCCGTTACTGAATATTTTTCAAATTTGGAAAATGGAACATAAGCTCAGGTAATTAAATTCATTACAGACATAGGTAAAAAATCAGGTACTTGAAATTCAGGTTCTTCAAATTGTAGAATAAGACATATATAGCATTTAATGTGTAGAATTAGTTATTAAGACACGCTCGAGAAAGCCATTGTATGGCGAAACACGTGTTGCGTTTCTGTAAAACTGTCTAGTGAAAATCACACAATTAAAGTGTTATTAGAATACCTTAGTTATGGATTTTCATCAAGTATCGGCCGATTCCATCATACATCGAATGATCACAGTAACAGATCAGAATCTCTACTCCGCGGTAAAGTGGCAGCAATTGATCTTTCGAATTTTTTACCAAGAAAGCGACTTTACGCTTGTATGATCTTATAAAATAAGAACTGTTTACTTTTTACACATGCTAATATGGATATTAAGAACGTCGGAGCGCTTTTCATTTCAACAGGCGACTTTAGCTTCATCAATATTCATTCATTAGTCACGATCTTCGGTAGCAGGTCCAAAAAAATCGGGTTGCTTCTCATTACGGCAAAGTAACAGTTCCCCGTGTGCTGCTGTCGGCAGCGTTCGCGGGTATTGAATTACACGACGAGGAGGCAGCCAGCCTGCAGGTGAAATTCAATCCGTGAGCGGGTTCGGTTTTTCTTCACCGCCATCACCAGATGCACCCCCAAGAAATGGACGTTTCGGGTAGACCTGGCGGTCTTGGTCGACCGCACAACGGGGTGGATTGTTTTCCTTGCTCGCCTCTCTGGAAGGGAAGCTGCCTAGAGCCTAATGGCCCCGTTAGATGAAAGAGATTGAATGGGTGGATACTTGATGGATATTTGTTGATTCATTGATTACTTTCACAGTGCATGTTGTCAAGAAAGTACCGGAAATCGATCTTTTAAAAAGCTGTCTTGGAGGCATTGTCGAAATTATGTTTGTAGCTAGGTTGGTTAGCACAATTTTTCTCTGGACTCAAGAGGCGTTTTTTTCATATACTTTTGCTCCAAAGAAGAAATTTTGTTAACAAAGTTAGTGAATAAATATAAAAAAATACAAAAATGTCCTATGAATATAAAAATATAGATGAAATATAATGTAAACTAAAGTATAAAAACACTGAATAAAAAACCACAAACCATGATTGAAACATACATACACACAGGTTAAAAATGATCGGCAAAGAACTCAGTCAAACTGTAATCTACTACTCAAAATTTCTTTAATAATTTTCTGTACTGATTGGTATCAATCTGTTTTTCCGTTAATCAGCTGCCGCCCCCATACGAACGACAACTCTCAGAAGTTGAGAAACTTGTGCGAGCTAAGGACTAACGAGGTCTTACCTTTTAACGTGTGATTCCTAACTTGGTAGATGATTATACATCTTCACACCATAGGTAATTTTAATTTTTTTGCATGCTCTGACGAGTTGTAACCCCAAGTTTTTCTAGATGTTTCTTAATTAAACACACTGTCTCCAGAATAAAAAGAGCTACAACCGTCAAAAAAATTTTATCTATAAACAGTTGCCTTCATGAGTCACGAGGTTTAGCTTTCCACAAGTATCGTATAGGTCTCTTCTGTAATACAAATATAGACTCCAGCAAATTAAGACTACACACACCCCAAAAAGGTATACCGTACTTAAGTGAGCTCTACTCTACTAAAACGTGATACGCTGTTTTCGTAGTATAAACTTCTAGTTCTCTGGCAACAAATCCCACTGCATAATAGCCGGTGGAAATTTTACTTTTCATGTATCTGATGTGAGCGTCAAATTTCACTCCACCGTCTATATACAGTCCCAAAAATTCAGTACACTCCCTGTTCTCAATGATACCGCCCGCTACAGATACATTCTGAAGTGAACATTTGAAATATTGAGGGAGACGACACCACAATATAGTGGTATCGTCAGCGAAAAGAGTGCATGTTCCAGATATACTTGTGTTCATCATATCGTTAATATACAACAGGCACAATATGGGACCGAGAACCGATCCCTGTGTTACACTAGTATTTAATATTGTTTGAACATTTAATCGTTTTCACAATCTGTCTGCCACTCAAACCACCATAGTTTTATCCCTCTACATCCATAGATATTTAGCTTACGTAGTATCATTTTATGATCAACGCAGTCAAACGCTTTCGTAAGGTCACATCGCCACCCGTCATTCCGTTTGTTTACGACACTCAAATTTGTTAATTAACCACAAAAGTGTTTTGGGATTTCTATAATGGATAAAAATATCGAACACAGTATTTGTCTACATCAAAAACACGTGCATTTAAGTGCTACATTGCGATGTGGTGGAAGATTTGCCTAGCTTTGGTCGGCCATCACCATCCTCCATTGAACTTAATATCGCTTAAGTAAATGTGGTGACTGAAAATCGTCGTCCAGTATCAGAAAGATAGCCGCTGAAATTTCTTCGTCTCACGAATTAGTTCGTAGCCTTTTAAAACCTTTTTGAAATTATAACTTCTTATGGGAGAATAACCGCTTCGTTACCTAACGCGTTACGTCTCCAGTCTGTCTGGCTTCCCTTTATCTCACGCATACGTCAGCAGAAGGTAGGCTCCTCCTCTCTCGTTGGAGAAACGCTCAGTGTTCAGTGTGCAATGGACATATACTGTTGACAGTATTACAAAAATCCAGCCGGCAAGGAGGTAATATTCATTTATTATGTTGAACGTAACTTAAAAATGATGATACTAATTTAGTGTATGCACATTACTAGTATCATTATTTGATCCTCCAAAAGTAACAATTGGCTTATGGTAGTTATAATTAATGTTTTTAATAATGAATAACCTTTCCTTACATTATCATATTAATATTCACAACATTCAAATGATTACTTAAGCTTTTTTCAAGTTAAACAATTTCAATATCAAATAGTTCAACTTAGATTAGTTCAAGTTATCACTTCTATCGAGCGTATCGAGACATACACATTTGTCGCTTGACTAGTACCAAAAAACCAAATTTTTTTGCAAAAACTCAATCGCGTAAAATTCGCTGAAGGTATGCTAGAAAGAGCTAATTCCATCACCATATTAATAAATGGTAATGTGACAATCAACAAGCTTTGAGATGACGATTCCTAAGTGACCCGAAATTGAAAAAAGCTCATCAAAGTTTATCTAATGAGAAAGTGATGTTACCACTTTTTCCTCACCAGAACAAAATGCTGTTTCTCGACGCGCGTTTAGATAACTCAGTAAGTATCATGTTAATATTTTTATATGCATCTGGACGAAGCATTATTTTGCATAATGAGGATCATTGAATTGATTCCTGGTAGTTTGTTATTGTTCCCATTGTCATTTGCTATCTGACTGAGCGATACCTAATTTTTTACTATTTTTTCGCCATTACGTAAAAGTGCGAACAAGGTGCCTTCATCACCGTTCATGGATGTCATTTCACTCAAATCGTGTGGCCATTCTCTATGTCTCAAGCAACACAAGACTTCTCTGATGTATGAAACCGAATATCTAAAGAATTTACCGAGTAGCGACCAGTGTAGCTAGGAAATATGTTTCACACATCCTGTCACATCAGCTTACCATGAAAAAGGCTTCCGTTTTTAGTTTAAGGACGAGCTTCTGAAGGCACAGAGGCTGGAAGTTTTGCCCTCTAAAAATTCTAGTTCAAGTTGCAAGGAAAGAAGAAAATGCACATCTGGAGTATTCAAATGCATTCTAGAACACACTGGAAAGTTCCGGAACCGTCCGGAATATTCCGGACTATTCTCAAACCCAAAAAGAATAGATATAACTTATTGACTTGTGATGCACTGTTTCGAACCTTTAGTGTAGTAATGAATATTACTGGAGGAACATCAAACTTCCTTGTGAAGAAGATCACTTTTGGTGATCGGAACACGCGTGGAAGTGTTAAAATAACGGTTTGGTGTTGGGATTGAACTACAGTGATATTCATAACTTATTGAGGGTAAAATTCCTGAGAGTAGCTACTTCGTTTCTTAGTGATAATTCTATCCACCTGATCAGGGAGATGTGTATGTTTCACTCCTCTACTGAATGTATTTTATATGAAATCTAAAGAAATGAACTTTAAACGTTCAAGCCAGTCTCAAATACCTACACAGTAGGTTGAATGGACTGACGTCTATCAGAAAATATCTACTCCCCTGGCTAATATCACAAAGAGCTTTGGATTATATCCGACAGCCGTCAGTGCAGGAATCTTCACAGAAAAATTCCTGCATATGCAATTGGCAATGAAACTGAAATAGTCGACCTTTAATTTTGGAACGGGAACACTCGCAGACCGGTTTCGGGCTCATTAGCTGCTCATCAGTGCAAGATAGTGGCCATCATCGACCTTAAGTTGATGATATTCCACAATTGAAAATAGGAATTCTTTTGGAGTATTTCATTCATCTTCCTAAGTTTGAGCAAACAACAAAATGTCACTCCATCTAGTGGACGAGGCACTAACCAACTGCATATCCGAAATGTGACCGATTCTTCTGAATAAGGAAGAAAAACTTTTTTATTAATAACTGGGATATGCTTCGAGACTGGCTTGAACGTTTGAAGTTCATTTCTTTAGATTTGTTTACTGCCAGTCTTCAAGCATAGTCCACTGACTAATAAGAAAATATTTTATATCAGATTATACATTTTCCAGAAGCACTATTGAAACTTGTTTCTGAAGGATGTATGTTGAATATATACTCAATAAAATTGATGAATTCGTTTGTGCTATCCAATGCTACTCCGGAATCAAATTGATAATCCATTTATACTCACAAAGAAGGCGAATGGAATGCAGTAATAGCTATTGCTATTGTTCTGAAATTTCAATGAATGTTATAAATTCTGAAACATTAAATTTCTGGCATAGTTTGAAGTATTATTATTTTAGTTCCAGACAGCCGCATATCTAGGCGTTTAGTCAGACAAAATTAGGTAAATCGGTTTATTGTACCGTGTATATTTCTATTTCTAGTATCAAGTATCATATGACGGTATAGCTCGGACCTGGAAACTGAGAATAGCCTACAAGCCGGTGCTATTTTAGACGACACCATACGATACGTGCCAACTCGACACCGTTTTGAATATCATCCGAAAAACACGGTTAGAACGTATGAAAAATAATAATCTTCGTTCTAGTCACACCTAAAAACAATGAAATTATTTTATACCTATTTTTTACTATAATATGCGGACGTAAATACCTCCCCGCCCCTGGTAATTTTTAAACGATGCAAAGTGAAAAGGAATACATTTTGGTACTTTGTCATAAAAATCCATTATTAATGGAAAGAAAACAACGGTGTTGAACGTATCACCAAGAGCTACAACACAATTAGATCAGTAATACGTTCCTTAGTCAAAACCCTTGCCTTGGGCTTAATGGATTGAAAAATATTGGCAACACCTGATTCATGAAAATTGTAATCCAATGTTTATTCAATACGAGATGGTTACTGGAATATTTGAAAAAAGATGAGTACATGAAAGATATCAATACTAATAAGGGATTTCTAGTACGGAGGGTGCTTTAATCAAAGCTTTTGCAGAAGTTATCAAGGAATTGTGGTTAGAAGATTCATCTGATAGAGCAGTGAACACAGTCTCCTTGAAAAGTCAGATTCAGAGTTTTGCCCTTCGATTCATGGGTCATGCGCATCAAGACGCCCAGGAGTTCCTTCGTTACTTTTTAGAAGGTTTACATGATGACGTTAATAGAATTATTGAGAAACCTGAACTGATCTTAACAGAGATTAACGAAAAATTGAGCGACAGCGGAAACGCACAAGAGTCATGGCTGATTTATTTGAGTACATATATCTCTAAGATTGTAGATAATTTTGTTGGTCAATTAAAATCCAGGATGAAGTGCACACATTGTGGACACTCATCTGTAACCTTCGATCCTTTCTGGGATTTGTCACTCACAGTGCTTGGATTTCTTCACAAGAGAGGAAACTTTGGATGGACATGAAAAATCGACGTGTTCAAGTTGCAAGGAAAGAAGAAAATGCACAAAGTCTCTATCGATCTAAAAGGTTCCCCGTATTTTAGTCATTCATCTTAAAAGATTGTCTCTAACAGAGAGATTTAGAGGCAAGTTAAATGTTGCCATCGAATTTCCTCTAGATGGATTGGATACAAACAATTATGCAGCAGATAATGTGACTTCTTGTCGCTATAATCTATATGCACTTTTGAATCACAGTGGGTCTACCTGCAGGGGATTTTATACAGCATTCTACAGACATCCTTATACTGGCACGTGGCACGAATACAATGATTCACACCAATTTCACCAACATCGCTTATGAATGGAGATGCATACATCCTCTTTTATGAAAAGGAGGAAACGAGTTCGCACCTTAGAGCGTTTGGTAAAGTTATTTTTGAACTTTTCATTTTATTGTTATAGTGAACTTTAATTATATATCATTCTATAATTTCAAAATCCAATGGTGTCGCATGACCCTTTGCTCCAAAGGTATTTTAATTCTCTATACATCGTAATCTACTGTTAAAAATTTAGATAAGTGGTCGCTGACTTATTGTTATATGACTTAAAGTCTTTTTATTTTGTAATTTTATTTCTTGTCAAATGTTGAATTTTCAATTGTTGTTTGTGTTTTATTTTATGGTGATTTAAGTTTTTTTTTGCTTGATATAATTGTTATTTTCAGCTGACCTTTTTAATATTATTGATTCTTTCAGAGATTTCAAAATTTTAAATCATATTAGATAATGGAAGTCTGAACTAATGAAATGTACCACGAAACATTGTCAACACCCTCAAAAGGGTTAAGGTGACTCAAGGGTCACCTTGAGTCACACCAAATATATGCGGGCTTAATGCAAACTTTAATTATAAAATGTAAAAATCATGAATCAACTTACTGATTACTTGATAGTAGTATGTCGTAGTGTGATTTCTCTTTCTTTGCAGGAGGCTGCTCACTTGCACTTTCTAAATTATTACTGTCAAATAAATTTTATTTTTAATTATTTAAAAAAATAATTTATTTAGTAATACACAGGTTATGCGCACTATACACTATAGGTATCCGAGCTCAGTATGGCAAGAGATATAACGTAACGCCAAACCAGTGGAAAGAGAATCGCACAGTCGCTTGCGCATGGCAACCGGTCGCCACGCCAACAAACGACTTTACGTGCGGCGGTTTCACATAAAAAAATGTGTTCGACTCTTCTGTCTTAACAGGGTGGACTACTTACATCCGCACTGTATAAAAAATATCATTTACCACTTGTCCAACACTTTTACCGAATATTAGTTTTCGGTAAATAGCAGGATGGAAAACTATATTGATTTCATACGTTAAGTAGTTAATAACAATGCAAAAACTAAATTTTGTGTTGAATCCATCAAATGGTGAAAAAAACTATAACAAAAAACTCAGTCCACCAATGAAACAAAAATTGAAATTCTATCTCACCATCTCCTTTCTTATAACTGTTGCCAAAGGTAAATAGCTGTTCCACGAATCATTATTCTACCATCAAATAGCCAGTTGACATCCAGAAACTATCTCATAGCGCTGTTGGACTCGTTAGTTCCAAGAAGAGATAATGAGAATCAAGATGTTTCAGCGTCATTTCAATCTTTCAAACACAAGGTCAAATAAATATACATTTCATTCTATTTGAATCGAGCTACTTTCAATGAGGTACTCGATTTTGAGATACATTTTTACGTGAAAATCATCCGCTTGTCAGCTACCCCTTATCGATAACTACCCACGTATGGAATATTCCAAATAGAAATAACGGAAGAGTTACACCTGAGAATTTTTGACATTAAAACGATAAGTAATGCAGGCTGAAATACTTTTTAGAGTTTGTATTTAATTTCGAACCAGGAAGTTGAACTAACCAGAAAAATTGACTTTATCAAAAGTTCGAACTGCTGCTTCATTAACTTGCATATTAGGAAGGACACGTTAAAATGTAAGACCTCGTTAATCCTTAGCCCGCACAAGTTTCGACTTCTGAGGGTTGACGTTCGTAGAGATGCGACAGTTGGTTAACGGAAAAACAGATTTGAAAAGAAAAATGGTATAAATTTTCTTCTGTTTCATCTTCATGAAGGATATCAGGTGTTGGTAGCTTACAGCACCTTGTAATTTATCTCCTCATACAAAAAAGATACAGTGGAGTAAAATCGGGAGATATGATTGGCCAGTCTGTAGATCCTCCCGTCCCAAAAATCGTCTTGGAAAGTTATTTTTGAGGAAACATCGCAATGTTTCTACAAAGCTGAACAACTAAATCACTTTGCAATGGATAATTTAATTGGATTAAATTGTTCATGCTTGGCATAACTCCATTATTAGGTTTATATTTAAGTAGAAATGTGTTCCCATGAAAACTTAAGTAGTTAGACGTGTTTATTTCTTTCTCAATATCTAAAGAATTATTCGGGGTATCAAAGATACAATTGAGAAGTTTATTTTTATGACGAAGAATAAAAACTCTGTTATTGAATAATGAATTCAATGAGATTATGAGTGACAAAAGGCGATTTGAGGTGAGTTGATACTGAATTAGCAATATCAAATTGAAAATTACTCAGGTTTTGTATATTTTTTCGATATTGTCGAAGATATGACGTGCATTTTTTATTTTTCTCAGATATATCATACACCAATTTGTGTAATTCGTTGTGATCTGCGATACTTTTACATTTTCAACAATCAATTTCAAGATTTTTCTCAAACTGTTTCAATGACATTTATTCTCCGATTCGAAGACATACATATCTAGAGTGTATTATTTTCAGTCATAGTAGGAGGTAGAGATTATTGTTGATTTGAATATCTACATAGTCAACTTCATATTTCAATTTTATACTACACATTTCTGTAGAAATGTATCTGTTCACGATTAAAAAACTGAAATATTGGATACATTTTGTATATTAAAAAAAATAAAAAAAGTTCACCACGTTGCCTCCTGTGAGGATTGAACTCACGACCCCTGGTTTACAAGACCAGTGCTCTGCCACTGAGCTAAAGAGGCTGTGATACCCTGAATCCCACAAAAACGTTATTACGTAAGGTGGAGAAACTAATATATTTTAGGTTTTTAGATATATTTTAGGTTTTTGGAAGATATGTTTTAGCTTTCTACTTCGCTCTCTTTATACAAAAAAATGTGGGAGTATTCTTGCAAAGAAGTAATTCTCAGATACAATTTGGAAGAAAAAGCTCTGTCGAAACAACTACCTACTATCAAAGAAACATTTAGGTAATTACTGAAAAAAACCAACATTTTTTTATTACCATAGAAAAGTAAAAGGCCAAAACCTTTCTTTCCCAAATATTTATATTCCCTAAATACATACCCCTCTCAATTTGAATTATATTTATAGGTATTTAAAAAAATATTTTGGATAAACACATAACTAATGTGGATCTTTTATGGAAGATGAATATGAATGAATAAAAAATACTGTATGAATGTTTTGCTTTATCAAGTTTTGACATTATACTCCAAATGCAACATAAACTCGAATTTGATTTCTTTATTGAGAAGTTTTTTTTATAATTTTTGTACTTTTCATATCATTCAGAAATTTAAAAAAACATCTGTTTTTCCGTTAATCGGCTGTTGCCCTCATACAAACGACAACTCTCCGAAGTTGAGAAACTTGTGCGAGCTAAGGACTAACGAGGTCTTACCTTTCAACGTCTGATTCCTAACTCGGTGTCACCCGTGTACCTCTATCAATGGATCCACCTCCACATCTCTGTCGTGAATACGATTTTAACCAAATTTATCGATTCTGTTTAAAATCTGTTTAAAATCTGTTTTTCCGTTAATCAGCTGCCGCCCACATACGAACGACAACTCTCAGAAGTTGAGAAACTTGTGCGAGCTAAGGACTAACGAGGTCTTACCTTTTAATGTGTGATTCCTAACACGATTGGCTAGATATACCAAAATTTTACAGTTTGCTTAATAAATAAATATTGGATTTGGCGTGACATGACACTATAGGAGCACATATGTACATCGATTTAGTATTCTCAAGAACTTCTTTGTGTGAAATTCATTCTGAAACTATTACAAACTAACGGTGGAAGATATGAAAATCATCTTTCCACACATAAATATTCACATTATTGATGTACTGACATTTTTTCAGTAAAGTGTTCTATTATTCACTTCTGTTTACGTTTTTCAGTGAGCCCTTGAAATTTTCATTTGGTTTTTTAAGAGCAACGTTCAACCTAGGTCATTTTTTGTCGAAGCTCATTATTCAGTTGATTTCAATATTTATATTTTTAAGAATCAAATTTTAATATTTTCAAGACAATGGAAGTTTCATGTGCACCACTGAAAAAACACAAAAAGTATTTTAATTCTTCATCAGTTAAAAGAGGAAATTAAAAAAATAATAATGAAAAAATTATCAAAAACCAAACAAATTTTTGGGATATATGTGAAACTTTTTATTTTAAACTTTTTTCCCCGATTTGTTTTTGAGATTTTTCAGTTACATTTTGTATAAAAGCGGTTTTTCGTATGTTGAATCCAAATATGAATTCAATTTCTTGATACATCAATGCAGAAACAATATTACTCATTGATAATATTGTAGTATTTTGGATGTTTTCCAATTTCTAAATCTCAACATCGATAGAGGAAAATTCAATAAAAAGCTGCAACTAGTTGTTGGATCAACGTTAAATCAGCACACTGTCATTGAGGATGACATTGTTCCATATAATAGAAATTTTGCCTCTTTCATATACTATATTATGTTGAAAAGAGAAATGAAAATTTCTATGGTTTTTTACCACTTTTATTTGTAACTAATGTTACTGCAGTTTCGTCCTATAGGGACATTTTACAATACATTATACAATAAACTTGTATTGTTTTGTATAAGTTTGAAAATGTCCGTATAGGACGAAACTGCAGTAACGTTAATTACAAATAAAAGTGGTAAAAAACCATAGAAATTTTCTTTTCTCTTTTCATTATGATTTCCTAACACGTATTAACGTCTACATCCATCAATTTACTATATTATGTATAATCATGTGAATTCCATAACGTTTGGAGTACAAACTGAATAGGAAAAAGGGATTTTTGTTTAGTTAAATGTTCTAATAAAACTAGATAAATTATTGTTTTCAATAATTATGATGCCCATTAGTTTATATTAAAACATCCTCATAATACTCCGCCACTGAAAATCTGTGACAGTAGTAAATAATAGTGGAGCCGTTGAAACCTCCTCATTCTTAGCGGAATTCGGTAAACACATGTGCACCACTTGTCAGTGTGGCTCTCTGGGGTGTCGGTAGAGAAAAAAGAAAGGCCCTAATAAGTGTTTATTTAACCATCAATTTGCCTAACTGGCTCTAACTGCGCCTTCTTCCCATGCCTGCCGATTTTATGTTCGGGGCTATATTTAGTTTTGTGATGTGCAAGCAGCGGTTAAAACAAATACAGCTTCGCAAAGAGAGACAATGTTATTTGTTTGAGTTTTTATGTACCAACGATATCTTTGAATCATTTCCAAAAGTTGTTTCACAGAAAAAGCTGACGTAAACGGAATTGCGACTTAGAAAAGGTGTAGATAGTATGCGTCATTTCCCCTAATGTTATCAACACTGGTCCTACTTTGAAAATTATACAAGAACAACTAAAATAGTATATGAAAATAAGTCTGAAGACTGCAAGAAAATAAATAGGTAGCCCAGAAGGTTCTGGGTTACCGAAAAACGATTACATACTTCTCAAGCTAATACCACGATGGTCACTGAATTAAATCCAACTATGAGTTGTTTCAATCCTATCAAAGTTTACTTCTGCACTGAAAAACATTTTTTTTTCGATATAAAGGAATTCGTTTTATTTTATTTATTATACTACTCATAATAGACCCAATCACTTTTGACCTAACCTAACTTTACTCATAATTTTTAAAAAACCAACAAAATAACAAAATTAGTAATATATTCATTCAAGACAAAATATCTAATTCCTAATACCTAATTGGATTTATATACCAGATAGAAAGGCAGAAATGGTTTATTCTAGACACTTCGACTATTTAGTGATTTTCTTTAGTTTGTACCTTAAAATACAATTAAGTAAATCCTGTAAGTATTTCATGAGAGATTTATTATTGATTTACGAATTAGGTAAACATAACTGCTACACGTATTTTGAATGTATACGAAGGCAATCTTCTAGATAGCCTTGAAATAACTTGGTTTGATATCAGTAACATTAATCTGAAAAGTAATTGGTGAGTTCCTGAAATATTTTGCATTATTTCGCTATCACTTCACATGTTTTATATCTTAATCAGCACTTTGTACTAGCTGACAAACAACTCATTATCGAATCCATCTGAAAACACGAAATTATTTATCTATTTCTAACAAAAAATCATCACTATCTCTCGGTTAGATAAGACTTTTTTTTGTGGAATTGGCTTTAACATAGGTAACTATGTCCTCTGGAAATGTCTTCCAGAATGAATATGAACACGAATTACTAGACAAAATGCAAATACCATGAGATTTTTGGAAAAAATATTATTAGAAAATATCTTACAGTAGTACCTACGTAGGTATTCTTTATTATAGTTATCAAGCTTTTAGAAAAATCATTAGAAGATAAACACGATTTTAGTAAAATCAGTAACCGGAAAACATTACATCTTCATGTTGCTCTTTTCATGACACCCATGCAAACAATCTTTCTCTCTGTACGAGTTTGTGTCTCTCTTCTATTGGATGTTTGTCATATTTTTTTGGATTCAGTTTGTCCATATTTGCTTGCCTTCTATGATAAGATATGACAGGAAGTCTTTGTGTTTAAACTGAATTTTCTATAGGTGAGATTTCCACAATACAAACCTATTTTGTTCGAGTGTCCTATAAAAGGACGGTGTGCAGTGGCAAATATTGACAATTACTTCTGGACTAGGGTGACTAAGTCGTCTGCATCCATCATGGTCTTTCACAAAGTTTCATAACATAGAAGATAAAACTTTCCTTGAGGACAGGCTTATAATGTAAGTCTTCCTCTTGGAAGACAGGTAAAAAGAATACTGTAAACTGAAATAAGGGTATGAAATAAATATAAGAGAAGTATAAAAATGGCCGAAAGACATATTCGATAATATTCAATATATTATTGCACTTGGAAGATAGTCAACTGGATTATTTATGATAGTCAAAGATAAAGGAAATTATGGAGACCACCAGTACAGTTGTCATAATTATATAAGATTGGTGCATATTTCAAAATAATACCTGAAGAAATGTAGGTCTATCAAATAAGTAAATACGAATACGAAATAAACTTGATTCCTCTGCTCGGCAAATAATTTCCTCCTTTTTCTTTCATCATACACCCTTTGTCTGTTATGGATACCCACTTATATAAAATCATCAATTCCGGTATATATTTCCTAGTGGCATAACCTAATTTTCGAGTTTATTTCAAAATAAACAAAACTCGACCTCGCGTTGCACTAGATAGAAAAATCTATTTATATGTTTGGTGCATTCTTTGAGTGAAAATAAATTGTGTCGTGTATAAACCTGAATCGAGGGATTTTGTATATGGATAGAACACATTCGATGGACACAATAAAATGAGTTTACTTTATTAAATGAAAGCTGCGGGTGATCTTTCGAGAGTCACGATATATATTGAAATGATCACTATTACTCACTTTTTCATTAAAAATTTTCATAGGTAACCCAGTTAACTTGTGCTGTCCCAAAAAAGGTAATATATTATACTTTTTGTTTTCTAAAAGTGTGTTTACGTGTTTAATGTACAATAGAAAAACAATTATGTGCAATATAGATCCTTGAGGCACACCATTGTTAATGGTGAAGATAAGTTTCCAAGAGCCGCTCTACTGGAGAATTTGTACTTTAATATTACACACAATTTTTCTACATGAAAATGTAGAATTATTAATTGTAGAATTATTAATTGATCTGAAGAGGTAAGTACAAGAATGTTTCCTGATTGATTCGGCCGTTACTTGATGAATAGATATGTTTTTTTGATATAATGTTTCTTTGGCAAGGCCTGATATGAATATTACTGGAGTTTTTTCCCTAACACCAAATCGTTTTTTTTATACCTTTACATGTGTTTCGATCACCAAGTGATCATCTTCAAGAGGAAGAGTAAGTGAGTTTTATCTTCCACTTGAAGATGATCACTTGGTGATCGAAACACGTGTCGAGGTATAAAAAAAACGATTCGGTGTTGGGTAATATTCATTAATATTCATTACTACACCAAATGTTACAAACAGTACATCATAAGGCATAATATTTATATAATGCAAACTATGCTAACAATTTAAGTCTTTACAATTTTGTGAAAGTCTTAGAAACATTATGTTTCATAATATTTAAAAAATTCACGGATTTAATCAACCTTTCACATGTTTAAATGATTGTTACCTACACTGTAATTTAATCTGTTGATAACGTTTTGAAGATTCGAATAATTGTTTCCTTGTACCAAACCTCTACAAAACCTTTTGTTGAATATATATTTCCCCGCCATCTACCGAATTTTTGTTCAAGTAATTTTTTATCTAATCTGCGTTGTGACGTAAGACCGACAGATGGCGAATTGATTGTCAACCACCTTGAAAGAAAGAAAGAAAGGCGAATTGATCATTAATTTCTGATCGGGAAAGTATTTGAATTCATTTTTATATATAACGTATACCTCAGAGAGATAGAAACGTATATGAAAGTTGAGAAATATTTAATGATTACTAGAAGTTGTTTCGTATAGGTTTCGTATAGGCAGCAAAACTAGTTCAGAGGAAATTACAATGTGTATAGATTACAAATGGGTACAATAAAGGAAGTTGTAAAGTTTTTCAGCTTAATGTGGAACATAAGTTTTTCGAAGCTCTTGAATTGAAGAATTAATGTCTCATTCTCTTGTATTTGTTCATTATATTAGTGAGTTTTAGTCATTCGAGTTGAGCATAGTTCTGCATCATTGTAATCATCATAGTCTTTATCACAATCACTGTGGAATATTCTCAGCTGAAGGCATCGATAAAAGAACGAGATATTCAAATTTATTCTATGTTAATTTTATGGTTGTAATCTCTGTCACAGTTCGGAACAAGACGAAGTCTGTTTTGGCGGCCTAGTTTTCAATTTTTTCAATATTTTATAGTTCCAAAAGAAATAATCTAAGGAAGAGGTTTCAATATGAGGAAAAACCTTGATTTTTATGAGGTCAGAATCTATACTTATAAATGCGAAAGTCACTAACTTAATTCTCACACATTCATCTCTGTTTCTCTGTACTGGTAAGTCCTAGGAAGCTAAATGTTAGTGTACAGGTACTTCTTAGGTCTTAGATGCGCACTAAGAAAGAATTTTCAAATATTCCGAGAGGTGCACCTCCCGTGGGGATAAAACTTGCGCGTTTACATATAAAAATTACTTTTCATCACTATTTCTCCGTACCGCTATATTTTTGGAGGGTGAAATTTTATAAGTAAGTTCATTTTATGTTGTAGATGTGCAATAAAAATGATTTTTAAACATTCCACCTGGGGTTCACCCACTTTATCACAGTTTTTCCGTACCGCTATATTTTCGAACGTTGACAATTTGTATGTAGGTTCGTTTCATGTTGTAGATATGCAATAAGAAATGATTTTCAAGTATTCGTTCATGAAATAAAGTTACGTTTTCATCACAGTTTCTCCATACCTTATGGTGGGTTTATTTATAATTGAGTATCAGCATTGCACCCGTGCCGAGCTGAGGCGGATCGCTAGTCAGTTATATCAGCCATTTGGATTTACTCATTAATTTCAAATGTTTGGCAAAGGACCAAATATGTACAAGGATGTACAGTCGCTTGACACAAAGTTTTGAATTCTTTCATCGTTATATGATTCCTTTGAAGTATTCTCGCATTTCTAATATTGAATGATCTAAAAACTGGGTTAAAATTCAAGAAACATTGCTGTAAAAACATCCAGCTATTCGGTTTCAGGCGAGCGGCGCTAAAATTAGCCTGTGACTCAACCGAATCAGACATCTGACACCTCGAAAAGCAACGCAATACGTATTCCGTTCTGCCATTCTAGTTCTCGTAATGCCTTTAACTATAGGCGAAAACCACAATGCCCACTCGTTGGACAGATACTAGAGCTGGCTTGATTCATATTGACATGATAGAGATTGGATTACCGACTATTGAGAGTTACAATCGAAAGAAAAAGTAGCTTTGTGGCATTGCTTCAACATTAGCTAATAAAAAACAGGAAATTTGAAATATCCCATCCATTCAATAGTTTCAAACACTATTGAATATTCTAGTATCGAAAAGCAATTAGAACCATGTTACAACAATAGTTACGAGGTGGATATTATCGACAACATTCTTTCTGAAACCTGACAGAAACAAGATTTGATCCAGGTCTATCCAATTTCAAAAAACGTGTTAAATAGGAAGATTTGGTCGTAGTCTGCATAACTTAATAATCATTTGAGTGATTTTATTACAAACAATAAAGACAAAATTTCAGTGTAGGATATATCGCGAATATATCAGTCATTCTTGTCCCAAACTTCACATTGGTCAAACTGGGAGACCTCTATTCAGAAGAACAAAATAACATATAATTTGTTTTTGTAATGCAAGACTGAGTTGCATTTGCAAATCATCTTTTGGCAGAAGGTCATGAGTTCAGTCATGATTACGAAGTATTATACGATTGATTTCAATTGAATTGGGGTAGATTTTGAAGGTAATTTTTGTTCTCACCATATGTTCGATTTAATGAGTTTGTTTTTGAGTTAGGTAGTAGTGGCAGTTATTATTCAAATATTTAGAAAATATAAAAAAACGATGTAGAAATTGAGTTGGTTGGTATACACTAAATATCCTGAAGAAGTTATTCCAAGATAAAATAGGTGTAGCGACAATTTAAAAAAATTTTCACAATGTAGTGTTGGTTCAATACGGCCAGTTCCATCACGTCGAGAGTCTGCAATTAGGAGAACGTTCCTTTTTTTAAATACTTTGGGTGTTTCGAATGATATCACGATATCAAAATGGGACTATCATTCAAAACCATGTTAGAATTTCATAAACCGCATTTCTCAAATTATCTCTGAAAAAAATCCATAAAGAATGAGTCATCATTCATAAACTACCTGTAAAAGTCAAAAATCTTCCAGCTCTTGTTTCATTTTATGATTTTGAATACTGAAAAACAAAAAGATATTTCAACTGTGAGATAATATTCTCGATCACCACTGTACTATCTCGTCTGTAGTCGGATTAATACGAAACAATGAAATGGAAGAAAAACATCCCCTTCACATCGAACTCATCACACCGGGGTATCGAATAATAATTGTACGGCTTCCGCGCCGTAATTTGATCGACCGACGACGGGTTGGTACGCCTGCATGCACCTCACTTTTGATTAACTCAATTTATATCGATTCCACCATGGGAAAATACCTGGTTTACCGTGCGCATTCACTGTACCCGAACAAGAGGATTCTGAATAACCAGAATGCTACCGTCATAATTTCAGTGAACAAGGTTGTTTCACAATGTTTAGTTTTCCTCCTTATGTTCTATGAATTAGTCACTGGATGCTTGCTACATGCTTAGGCATCTCTGTATCTGTAGAGTAGGGAGGGCCCACAGCACTTAGGCCACATGTGACCTATTGTACATCCTTTCAAGGAGTTGTCTTCCTAGGTCATCGTCCATCCTGCTGTTTCCAGGAAGGTGGACAGGTCTCTGGGAGACATCTCCTTTATATCGGCAGGTGTAGGCCAAGACTCGTCGAACATACACTCTTTCATTGACGATAATTCCGGACATTTG